>CCAG010017052.1:0-11621 GCA_001077435.1 Glossina morsitans morsitans | reverse complement strand
AACTTATCTGGCCGTCCGTCCGTTTGTGTGTCTTAGTCCACTGTAAACTTTTGAGATATTCTAGTGAATTTTAGAACACCACGTTTTGCGCATAATGACGAATGCTAGGGGAAAAGGTTCCGATCGGCCCACTTTTTCGACCACTTCCCATGGAAAAGCCCGAATTTAAAAAGTCGCTACGTTCAAAAACATAAAGCGTTACGATTAATTGTATTAAGCGAAATGGTGTTTGGTGCTTAATTGGAGACCGTAATCTTTTAGTTGCTTTGGAATAAATCACGGTTCGAGAATTAATAAATGAACGACAAACTTTTAGTTCGTTATTTCCGAAAGTAAATGACACGAAGTATCTGCTTTGATAAACAGCTTAAAGCAAAACTTCCCGGTAGAAAAGAAATTTCATTCCGATTTGGCAAAGCTTACAATCAAAGCAACCGAATCTTATGGATTCCATTCGAAAATATACTGCGGTATAGAGAAATTGAAGAATTTGAGCGTTGAATAGCCATCACGTCTGCTGTTGAGTTTGAGTGTAATCGCGTAAACATTTCCGAAATATTGGTCACGCACTATGATCTATATTTGCAAATGGAAATACAGGTTCAAGGACAAACATATATATAAATCTAAGTTTAGATATTAGTGGTGTTAGTGAAGATATAAGTATAAATAATGGATAACGATAATATGAACAGTAAATGTAATAAAAATAATAGTAATAATAAGTGTAATAAGAAAAAGAACGACAACAATAAGAACGAGGAAAATAAGAAGGAATAAGAAGGAGAATAGTAATAAGAATAAAAATTAGAATAAATATAACAATGAAAATATGATTAAAAACAAGAAACTAGATATAGAACAGAAATGAAAAAAACAAACAAAATAAAAAAATAAGAGTAGGGTTGCGGATGAGAATGAGATTTACAATGACAACGACACTGTTAAGAAGAGGTATGCTAAGCGTGGAAACAAGAATATAAATAAGAGAATCGGAACAAGAACAAGAATCGAGATCAGACAAAGCAGTAACTCTTTTGTGATTAAAATTGCAAAAGTCATATTTTTCAAAGCTAACATATATACAATGTCTGTATGCAGACATCATAGCAGCGCACGCCATACGTTTACCAAAATGCGATTAGCAATATGTCGACATAAGCTAAAATGAATGGTGGGGTGAATTGCATAACCATCGCATATCTATTTATTTGTGATTTCGCTTACAGAACAATCGACTTACCTAAGGGCATCCAATCATACTTTACTCCTCTACTCTACTCCTCTACTCTACTCCTCTCAACAGTCGCTTCTTATTGCAACACTATATATTTCGATTTTATTGTTATGATCTTTGTTTCTTAGTATGACAAAAATGTCAACACTTACACAAGCATAGCGATGAAACTGTGTACAAATTTTTTTCCCAATACTTATGATAATACAAGGAAATCATTTCGTTAACAAATATAATGTGCAAAGTCATGAATAAGCATATGCTTGTGCTTAAAATGTGTATACGCAGCCATACATACACACATCTCTTTTACAAAAAAAAAAAATACCAAAAAATTTTCATAAAGTTAAGTGATACCTTTCGCAAGACAAAAGGCTGCGAAATAAATAAGAAAAAGCGTATGACTAAACACATAATAGAATATGTATTTTGCATCCGCCACCATTCTCAAATCTTATAAAGCGTAAAGATATTGAAAAATCAACGCCTTTAGGTAAAATCATCTGGTGATTTAAATCACAAGCAAAAAGGAAGTCACAACAACAGCAATATGGATATAGATTTTCTATAACTCTTGATGGACGGATGAATGAAATATTTATGTCTAAGATGTACACATATTGAATATGCGTAGATATCGCTATCATTTTGACTACTTTTTATTTATAACATTCATACGCAACTCAAAGTAAGCAAGACGTAAGCGATGGTAATAATGTAAATGCGAACAGATGCTCTAAAGCATTACATCTCTGGTGTGGTTTTCTTTGATTCAGATAACACAATTACAATGATTTACATAATATTTTCGAATTTCACGTATTTCACGTCGTTCATTTGCAAAATAAGCTAAATGTGTTCCTTTCGAAATCGAATTATTGAAGACTTTGATTGCAGAAATATCTCTCTGTTCAGAGATTCTGCCCAAAGTATTTGCAATTTTTAAATGAAAAAATTAGTTTGAAAAAGTAAATTCCGCGCGTTTGAAGTGACCATGCCTTGCCATATAAATAGCTTGGGAGAATTGATCTTTTTCAGTTTCATTAACTAATTTTCTTTTATCATAAATTATAAGCTTTTATTAAACTTGAGCTTTTGACAGAGCAACTGCCCATTGGTAGTTCGGAGACTTCAAAATGTCTGATCTTGCTTTTGCCACGATGATAATTAAGTTGGAAAAAAATTTGTTGTCTATATTCAAAACGATGGAATATCAAATGGGAAGCTTGAGGCGTTTACAAAATGGCGATATCTTACAGATTGAAATCTTCTCTGATCTTTATGAAAGGCATACCACGCACTACTTATGGTAAAGCACATATTAAATTTGTGCGGACATACGTAGCATCCAGACGCGCTTAAGCTGAACCCACCTTTCATTATGTCTATCGATTCAGAAGCACTTTCTCAATCAATCTAAGCGTGTCTGCTCGTCAGTCGCAATTTTTGAGTTATTTTGATGAAATTTGATTTAATCCAAGAACGAATGCTATTGAAAATGATTCGGATCGATTTATCTTTTCGACCACTCTCTATATAACTCATTTCATTATTTCAAAAAATCGTTATGCACAAAAAATTTGCGATCTTCAAAAAACCTTCGGGCAAACACGGTTTGTAATGGTATTTCGACATTTTAACCTGGTATGAAAAATTTGGCTCGGCTGTGACAATTCTTCGAATACCCTCCAATATAGTAGTTCCTACGAAAACTGAATCATAAGATGGTAAAAGAATCGAATTTTCCATATTTCCGCATTATTACCGAATTTGGATAACGCAGGTTTATCTTTTAGACTCTAATATATGTAAGGGTTATCATAAAAAGCAAGACCTTATGGGGATAGAAAAACTAATTTCGTGATTTTTATAACGGAAACTGAAAAATAATAAGATTTTTAGCAAATAAATGAAGCTTGCAAAATTTGGAGCAAGTCGGAGCAATACTTTGGGCGTCCTCTAAAGTATGATGAATGAATGCCTCGTTTGACGTTTGCAAAAAAGTAGATCACACATTCAAAATAAACGCCTCAAACACGCTCTTCAAACAATGACTATTCAAGATTTGATTACGAATTTCTTAATACTTTAAAGAAATGGAAAAAAAAAAGCTTTCATACGACATTTACTGATTCAAATGACGGGAACGATTGTACGAGGGGTTAGTTGGCATAAACTCCTTTCTGGTTTTTTTCAAAATTTGTAATAACGTCCAGCTTTAAAAATAAAAAGTGTTAACTCATATAAACTTATACTTTTTCGATCACAACTGCAACACGCAGAGCTCCTTTACAGTGCATTAAGCAGAAAGAAAGGGAAAAACTCGTGTACTCAAAAGAAAAACTAGAAATTTAAATATTGTAAATTATTTGAAACGCAACATAAATTTTATATGTATATATACTGCTTGCATAGATGTGCGTAAGCGAGTGAGTGAGTGTCTGGCTGAATTTGTTCTTTTAATGAAAGTAAAATTTTTTGGCTACAAAAAACTTTACCACTTTTTCATAATAGTCACATACAAAATCTCTCTACAGCTTTTAAAGTAAATTAAATTTTAGTTGATCCTATAGTAAAGTAAAATGATGTTGCAGACAACACAAACACATACACAAGCAAACACAAGTATTGTATATGAACTATTTGAGCAAATAAAGCGCAAAAAAGTTGGGCAGTTTACAAGTTTTTAATAGACCATAAGAATATTAAAAGAAGCGGCAACAACAGCAACAGCAACAGCAACGATCGGGTGAGTAATAGTGGTAGCAGTGGTGGTAACTGGAAATCCAAAGAAAATCTTAAGCCAAAAAAAAGTCGTGCCAAAGTCTTGAATGACTGGCATTCAGTCAGTTAGCCTAATGCGAGCAGACTAACGCACACAGAGACAGACACACAAACAAACAACATATAACACACATACTTGCACATACTGAAACGGCAAAGTGTCTGCCAATAAAGCCTAAGGAAAGAAAAGCGCTTATACATATATATATATATATATATATATACATACAAATACAATCGCACACAATCACAGAATGTACAAACTCAAGCGTAACTTACTTCAATCTATCCGTATAACAAACTGTTAAAAAGTTGATGAATATGAAAAGAAAGCCACAAACATAAAATGTATAAAAAGAAATATGACCGAAAACTAAAAGGAAAACATATACAGAGAGAGTGAGAGAGAGAGAGAGAGAGAGAGAGAGTTGTTTTCTTTTTTTTTTTTTCTTTCTTTTTGGTGAATTATGTTATTGTTGTTGTTCTTGCTTGCTTGCTTTGGATATAAAGAAAACAAACTCTTGAAAATAAAAAATAAATAAGTAAAAACTGGAGAAAAAAAAAGAAAATAGAAAAATACTAGACTTTTGTAGTTCTTTTTCAGCATGTAATAAACAAACTTTTGACTGACTAAACTTTATTTCACTATTTATGTGAATACACAGCCCAACAACAACAACAACAACAACAACAACAACAAGATACCGACATCATAAAAAACTCAAACAAGTTAAGTATGTAACTAAGTGTACCTGGATAGATTACCATTAGATAGATATAAACACTATAGCACACGGTAAACTTAAACCAACTGATGTTTATAACACCGAAAAAACAACCATTCATACCACACCAGACCATAGCACATAGCGCATAGCACATTTACACACACTCACTTGTATATCTACAGCCGAAAAGAAAAAAGTTTATGAAAGCATAACCTCCTGACGTTTTTCATACTTGCGTTCCATTTTTTGTTGCCGCAAAATGAAATGAAAAGTAGGAAAAGAATAAAAAGTGGCGAACAAAAAAAAAAAACAAATGAAAAAAAGGAAAAAAGGAAAAAAAAAGAGAAAAGTGTGGACATAATAAGTTGTGAGTACACGACTATACGCTTAGTTAGTTATGTAGATACAAGATATTTTCGTGCATTGACACGGTTTTATAGAGGACGGGCCTTTTTTTGTGCCTGCTCGTTCAGTTAGTTTTGTTCAGCATCATCACCAGTATTCATCTCTCTATACTCCCTCGCATCAGTGGCATCATTATCTTAGTCGTGCTGCCGGTTTTTGCGGGATAATGTAGATCTCATATCAACAACAGCAACTTTTATATAGATTTCCAGTTCTTGGCTTTTTTTTTTTGTTTTTTTCTCTCGCATCTTCTGTGGTTTTTTATGTTATTGCTGTTGATGTTGTCGTTGCCGCTATATAGTTGCGATAGTTTCTGCTGCTGCTAATGCTGCCGCTGATGTTGTTAGTCTTGTTGTTGCTGTTGTTGTTGTTGTTGTAACGTTCTAAATCTAAAACGTACGTACAAGTTTCGAAAGTGTACTCGAGCAGAAAGCAAGCGAGTTTAAATGAACTTTTATTTCATCTAAATGGGATATACTAACGTGCTTACACATATGTGTTTCGTTGTGTATGCGTTTATGTCTGAGTATATTTGTATGTGCATGTGTGTTTGTTAAAGTATGAATTTGTGCTATATAATGTTTTGCCAAATGAAAAGGTGCTTTTTATATAAATGAATATATTTGACATTCTTTCTTCTTTCAGCTTATGCTTGTGTGCAGTCAATGCTGTAAATAGTTTTTTTTTTTTTTTTTTTTTTTTGCTTTGGGTTTATTTGACTTTAAGGCATTAAAGGGTTTAAATCGACAACGAAATACTTTTAAATTATAATCCTTTAAGTGATGAATTTCCAAAATATAAATGAATTGCAAGTTTGTCGCTTTTCAAGAGATTAACTGCAATACAATGAGGGGAAGAGGAGAAAGCTTTCCTAGACAAAAATGAAATTTATCATGTCAGCAGATAAATTATTCGACAAAAAATAATTAATATCGTTTTTTCTAAATTCAAAATTCTGTCATGTATGGTGTACGGCTAAACTCAACTCCTTACTTGATAATGTTAACGGAGAGTTATTTCATTCAAATATATAGTTAGTATTTTAACTTTTTTCTTGTCCGAAATTATGATATACGTTAATAATTTCTGATATATTACTATTTTTCATTTTAGAACTAATTTATTTTGCTTTTACAGTACGTCACTAAGAATATTCGATTTTTGTTGATCTTACAAAAGTTATGTCTCGCAGTAGTTCTTACTACTATTTTCTAATCAATCAATCAATGATGATCTTCTCTATTTGTTTTTCTTTATCATTACGTACAAACTCATTAATTCGCTACGCGTGGTAGTCTGGTGGATGGTTGGGCATTATTTTATAGGAAAGCAGTTGAGTTTGAGCAACTGTCCAGCCCTTTAAAAGACATTTTTATTTTGGTGGTGGAGTAGATGTGTGCCTTTGCTCTGTCATCATTCATATGTAGCTAGGACAAGGAACTATGGTCAATTAGCACTGACATATATGCTCCCCGCCCCCACACCACTTGCCTATCGGGGCTCTCATATACCCGGCTACGCGGCAATCAAAAGTAATTTTTATATGGTTATATTGCTTTAGCGTTTGTCCCTAAAGTGTTGCATCATGTCTTCTCGCAATGCATTGTCATCTCCTCGCATACCTGTCACTTTGACAAAGAGCTCTCTGGTTAGATGCATCTTATATTTACGAATCAGCATGCAATTCCTACAACAGATTGCTTTATTCGACTAAGCGTTCTATTCGAAAACCATATATTGACTTGGAATGCCATATGACAGTGAACAACAGTGAAATTTTCTTAATAAACAAAGAAAAGCTGTCATAATAAATATAGAAAAATGTTATACAAATATAAAAGGCAAAAAACTAAAAGTCTACATAAAAGCGTACGAGCAGTGATCGCCATCTTGAAACACAAAAACAGATCGCCCAAGGTGTCAACTGCAGATATTAAAGCTGTTTACCATTTCAAACCTGAGCTAATCGTCGCCCTTACATCGCACAACAATAGTCCATCTGGACAGTGCTGGACATACCTTCAGGCAATCCCTTGCGGAAGCTATTGTTTCAATGATAAATTCTACACTTCTTCTGGCATGATATTGAAGACCGCATTTACCATACTCGTTCTTCTTCTAACCTTCTTTACCTTCTCACGTATATCGAACTGCTGTTTACCCTTACCTTTCTGTTACTACATTTGCTCTCTCCCTCTTTGTATAATTTCACCTATAAAGTGAAAGAATGAAAAATCTTAACGACCTCTTAAATAGCAATAACTGTGTAGTGGAAGCAAACATTGTTAGCATAGTTTTTTTTCTTTGAACACATTTCAACAGTGTGATCGGTCAAACGTTTAAGAAATGAAATGAAAATCGCTTGCATTTACTTTAGAAAAATCCCTGAAACATTTCACATATGCTTTTACATGCTTGAGTAGGCGGAATTAGTGTAAACTGTAAGAGATTTTCTACTATTTTGACTTTTTGAAATATATAAACTCACCACTTAGCCACCCAGGGAAATATTCTTCTTCGACATATTTACACTACAAGTAATCACACAAGTAGCAAAAAAAAAAGAAAAGAAAACCTTGTTTAAAGAAAATTAAAGCAACAACAATTCATCTAACAATTGTTATGTTTCAATAGAGTTAGAACGGAGAAGCCTTTCTTATCCCTAGAAATCATTGAACTACAGAACTTTTGTTGTTGTTTTCCTTTGTTATAAAACCTTTCCTCTCTTATTTTTTATTTATTATTTTTTACATAGCATTGTTTTTTTTTTCTTTGATTCGAAGTTAAATACATTTTCACAAAGTCAAGAGGAGAAGAAGGCAAAAAGTAGAGAAAAAAAAACAAAAAATCCAATAACAAAGAATCAGAAAAATGCATTGTTTAGTTAAGAATTAAGGCAATGAGGAAAACGATGTAGATTGAAAATGAAAGAAGACTGAATAAGAGCGCACTGAACAAAAAAAACAAAAAAAAAACAAGCAAATCTCAGTTTGTTTATTGCACAATGAAGGCAAACAAAATTAAGTGGGATCAATAGAAAGATTTGTTGGATTTAAAGCGTATTTTATGTTTTCAGCTTTACTTTTTTTCCGTTTTTGGTGGTTTTGTTTGTTATTGAACTTCTCATATACATGGACTCTTTGCTGCTAGGTTTACATTCAAGATAAATCCTAATGCTGATATGTATTTGATATATGTATGCCTAAGCAAAACCGGGGATGTGTGGGGATACACTGATAAATGGCTATAAATTGCGGATATTTAGACTGACCACAATAAGAGAAAACTTTTATGTTTTTTCTAATCGATTTTACAAATGAATTGAATTTCAAAGCCTGACCACCGATTGTTGTCGTACTCGATTTAATTTTTATTAAGTTATATTAATGTGTGTGTCTATTACATTTTGCTTAAGATTATTATGCGCACGCTTGGAGGGACAATGAGATTAAGTTTTCTTTGTTGAGATTCACATCTTCGATAAAACTGAACATCGTTCCTTGCTCGCTTCCTCTACGTTAACGTGTTCAGTTAATAATATAACCTTTTTTTCTTTGTATAGACATTCGTTTACTCGTCTATTGCCTAATCACTTTCCTTTTTTAGCAGAATTCAAACTCTCTATTTAATAACTTAACTCATTTTGAAAACAAATTTTCAAAATTTGCAACAATTACAAAAGACGCCTTAATATTTAAGCTAAAAGGCGGAAGCTTTTGCTTGATGCTAATGACAATTGCGCCAACTCAATAAAAAAAAAAGTTACGTCTTTTTGGTCAGACTTGTCAGACTAGTGTTGAGCAGTCGCCCTGTAAAAAAATTAGTGATAGGGAGGCCTTTCCTTACGTCTTGGCATTTATTTTGTTTATTCACTTCATATCTATAAAGAACTATATGATGAACCTTGCAAGTATTTGCCGTAGTATTCTACACACACACACATAGTAAGTTTATATGTTTAAGTGTTTAAACTCACAAAATAGGTAGAAATGTGGGAGACCAGCTACTCACACGCGTGAGCACAGTGGTATTTAGGAGGAGTTGTGGGAAGAGAGAGGCGTGGAGAGACACTAGTGTTTATGAACTGAGACATCACTGCTGGTAGGTTGTTCCGCAGTAGTGCGTTTAAAAAACGACGAGTTGTGGTAGTCAGCAAAAGACAGCTTGTTCACTATTCGATCTAGAACTTTGTTGATAAGAAGGCTGTTGATCGTGTTTACTCGCAATAAAAGAAAAACTGTTTAGAACTGTTCCGCCTGAGCAGTGCAGCTGTTGAGTAATGAAGAACCGCTCGCTGGCTCAAATCTTATTGCGGTAGAGTTTTCTTTAATCGTAACTATGGTGACTGCTCAGTCGGTAAAAAGAGAAAAAACTTACTCACTAGTCAGCGGCCGCCACATCTCTATTTCTTTCCCTTTCCTCTCGTCTTTCATTTTCTCAAAACGTCAAGGAAAAAGTGCTGTTTCACTACGACAATGTGCCGCATCAGAAGTCGACGGCTACACGAAAATATGCTCCAGAGAGAAGGACTTAGATTAAATAATCAAGTCGTTGCGGAAACTTTGTTTGTAATCGTTCTAATAAAGAGGGCCTCGAAATGTGAAAGAATCTCTGAACTGATTATTTCGCTCTTGCAGGGAACTTTGTTGCGAAATACAATGGATACTTTGCAAAGTTCTCGAGAATCATTGACCGTGGCATAACCCATAGATCCAGCTTATTGCAAATTGTTCAATGGCCTCTCACATGAAACTATAACGTTCCTACATACAAAGTTGACAGAGTAAGTCATACATTGGTAGAGATTTGTAAACGATGAAAAAAATATGCGAAGAAATTCATTTAAAAACCTTATAGCTTCTCATTTATATACACTTTATCGATTTATCTTAAATACGTTCTTAAGAACTCATTATGAAAATTCTTTGATATTAGTGCAAATCCACGCGATTTGCATATTACGTGTATAAGTTAAAATTTTTTTGTTTTTTTTTAAGAATAAAGTCACAAAACATGAAAAAGGCGTTGCATGTGTTCGAAAATCAAAAAGAAGAAAAAATAAAAAAGGAAAAAAATTTTAAAGCACAATATAAGGTGACATAAAATATGTTATGTCAAATTTTCAAATTATTTTATAAAGAACAATAGCACTTTTTTCGTCTCCATCTCAAGGAAACGGAAGTATAGTACATTTTTCATTTCATTTCATTTATACAGGTTCACGAAGACTTGTTTTGTGCATTAAATTAATGCCTTACCTTAGTGTTTGGCAAATGACGTCTTCTTTTCTAGGTAGAAATGAGGTGAAATTCTCCTTTCGAAATGTCTTTGGGGAATTTTCTGCACTCATGACTTGTTGTTACCGATTTAATGTAAGCTGATTAGCTTTTCTCTTGTATAAGAAAATGGATATCTGGCTAGCTAGTTGAGATGAAAAAGACGGCTTCAATTTCTGAATTATTCAGATTTTAATCGAGTTATGTCTTATCTCTTATCTTTTTCTTTTTTTTTTTTTGCTCTTAAACGCTTCCTATTAAAGCCGAATTTTGTAAAGATTATTGCAATGCCCTAAGTAGTTCGACTTGGGATATGTCATTTGGAACACATTTTAACGATTTTGAATGAGGTGTCTCTCGTCGTATCACTCGTTCAGATCTAATTAAATAAAAAGACATAGTCCATAAATAAGATATACACGTAACATATTCAAAGGATTCTCGATATTTTTTGATCATTTTGATCATTGCTCAAACCTTTTGCCAGATTTAATAAAATCTGACAATTTGTCCATTTCTTATCGAGCGAAAGCGAAAAGTTGAAACTTTTAGTTTTCCGTTTGCCTAAAAACGTGTACATATGAGTGCACATAAGTAAATCGAAAAGTGAAGCAAATGTTAATGAAAAGGAAGTTCAACCCGTCAAATTGCATCTTGCATGGGCTTTGCATTGCGTAATTGAATCATATTAGGAAATAAACAAAATTCGAAGTTTTTGCCATAGGAAGACTTAATTTTGGTAATAGCGGTCCCAAAAAATTTGGCTCATCTGAATCAAATTTCTCACACCAATTAGGTATGCCGGGGTATCAGTTTTAATTAGTTTAAAATGGCACTTTTCTCACCTGACGATCTTTTGAAAGTAAGACGAATTATGAGATGAGTTCACATTTTCAGAAGATGATTCTAAATCAATCGCTATAGTTAAAGGCGGATCTATGTTAAGTGTTTATACATGTTACATATACCCTCACAAACTCAACATACTCCGTAAGGCAAGAGTAGTCATTATTAGTTCCCCCTTCAAGTATTAGGCATGAGCTTCGAATCACACCTATAAGGTTTCGCCAATGATTTTACATTCTGAACGTGTTCCCTCTGCGGATTATTTTACCATTCCGATTTATTATTCGAGTTTACCATTCGGGCTTACCACCCGCATTATCATCCATTTGTCAGAACTCCTATCAA
>CCAG010017044.1:0-54850 GCA_001077435.1 Glossina morsitans morsitans | reverse complement strand
GATGTGCGTCCATCTCAGCACTACAGACGTTTCTCATAACCAAAAAAATCAGAAAACCAGTGATCTGAGCCTAATTTGAATTGTACAGAAGATAACAATACCTAAGTATGTGAACTTTCCTATGTGAAGTTTACCTATTATACGTTTTTAAATCGTTTCATTCTCATATATTTAGCATATACAAATCGGTACCGCTATGCTTCTTATTAGACCCCATAACAGCCACCTCTAAAAGATTAGTGTATATATTTGGTTTGATGAACGTTAGAATTCTATTGGTTATGTCTGTACAATTTTATGTACGCTCTCAGCTGAATGCTGCAGGTCATGTTTAATATGAACCATCTCCCTCATAGCCATAGCCATATCAAGAAGCACTATTGCACTAATTACACGCATAGGCTAGTACATATGAACCGCGAATAATCAAATCAGCAGCACCTGGTTCAATTCCCAACACGATTGACCGCAGACACTATTTTCTTGTGACATAACGTAGAACATAAACAAAAGAGGGCGGAGAAAGACAAGAGCTGACTGAGAGTTGGTTGACTGATCGATACGCGTTGTCGAGTGAGCACTCACTGTAGCTGCATCGAGTTGATAGCCGTCCCTCTGAACAACTTGACCGTGCGGAAGCTATAGCAAGAACTCGACCGATTGGTTAGGCTTACATCCTGTCTCTTTATCACTGTTTTTTGGTCTCTAAACATCACCGGGCTTAACCACGTATAGGGAATACCCTCTGAGCCATTAGTTATAAAGAAAAAGAAACGAAAGTTAATTGGAAGCACCATGTAACCATTTAACATTTGGTCGAAGCACAAGCAACAACATCACTTAAATGGCGTCGCTTTCCAATGCGAAGCATTCCAAAAACTGTTCTCAAACTCCAATTAACGCGTGTGTGATTAAACAATAGTCATACACATATTAAATTAGATGGCATTTGCAAGTCGTCCCAATATCATTCCGATACTCGTGTGAATTGCTTGTCATTTTTATTACTTTATGCCTTGTACGTTGTATTGTTTACGTGACTCTTTTAATGTATTCGAGCAAGTTATGTCAAATATGTCCACTTTCAGATAAGTTATGCGATATATACATATTTTATTCTCTGCACTTCTATAACAAAACAATTTCAAGCGCATTTGCGAGGGAGAAGCTTGTTTTAGATGTTATATGAAAATTATAAAGAAATATGCTTACGCATTAAACATAAGGCGAGTAAATTCCCAGCGTTATACTCATTAAGAAAGAACAAAAACAAATAATTGTCAGGTCTTAATAAACGTTGGATTGAAGATTTTTTGAAAATTAAAGAGAAATGGCAATGCGTACGCTATGGTCATGATTAAATACGCTACATCACCCTTTATTCCAATAAAGAGTTTTTAACATTACGCTTTATAAAGGCAGTTGTTGACAAAGTGGTCCAATCCGAGTGCATTTTCAATAGCATTAGTCCTTAAGTCAAAACGTCAATGCACTTTTCAGCCAGTGCAGCTTTCATCAAATTATCTCAAAAATTGCGACCTATAGGTTGAACATAGCGAAACAAGACGGATAGACGGTCGGATAAGTATAGACGATTCAGAAAACCATTTTGAATCTTAGGAGCTTCTGATTGTTGCATATGTCATATGCACGTGCTTAATACATCCCAAGTGGTGTAGGGTATAATATAGCAACACAACGTCCGAGTTGTTTGTTATAAGCCATTTCAACTCGAAGAGAATCTCTAAGTATTCCACGTGTTTATTCGCTGAAGCTTGAGGATCGTTCTAAAACTAAACAACATTTTCCTCAATATTAATAAATTTTAAAATCTAAAATTTCATATCATGTCAGTTCCGGACGATATCATTAAATCAGGAAGTTAAACACACTGCCAAAAAGCATCTAACTCATTTACATATATATGATGAAATATATGACGAAATATGCCAAACAAACAAACAAACGAAGAAACATTGCAGCCCAGTCTCTAGTATGGGCACAGGCCAACTAAACATATATGCTCAAGTGTTTATGCTAACAAATTAAGTATAACAAGTACAAATGTTTTTCGTAATATTGTTGTTGTTATATTATCATATGTTACGTTACCTTCGATTCATTTGCTAATTGAATACTCGTATATGTTTGATGCATTAATTAAAAAGGAACTAAAAATAAAAGCGATTTTTGAAAGTGTTTGATTTCTTGGACGATTTTTGCTAAATCAAACACGAGCACAACGAGAAAACAAACACAGGCGCACATAGACACAAGCATTGATGTCATAAAAATCGAATAAAAGAAATGATATAAATGATTAACAACAGTATACGGTGAGGGCTATTAAAACTGCAGAAGCTCAAGAAACGCGAAAACATATAAACACTATAACTGAGCAATAAACTAATTCAACAAAAAAGATAATCATATACAAGCGTATGTTTTTATTATTATTATTGTTGTTGTTGTTATTGTTCGTATTATTATTATTATTATCATTATTATTATTTTGTTTTGTTGTTGGTATGTTTATAAGGTTTAAGACGTTCTGCTAAGCAAAAAAAAAAAAAGAAAAAAAAATCGTTATCTGCACAAATGATTGCTGGTAAGCATGTATATGTGAGTTTATAAAATTTAACTACTTTTTACTACCACTGACTGCAATTGACTCTATACACGCTCTTATGTATATTTGTAAGTATGTGTTTACATATATCTATCTATTCGTTATTGTTATTGCTTCGTGTTGTGTTGTATTTTGCGACGGCTGCAGATGCTGAAATCCATTAAAAATATTCAACAAAAAACACTTTGTTAGGTGTGGTCTTGTTCTAGTCTAGAAAACTACTTTCATATTTATTTTTTCGTCGTATTTAAAGTAAAGCAAAAGCATCCGTACGCTAAACAAAAACAACATATACATCGAAGCACATACCTGCATACAAAAGCTTATACACATTTTTATAAACACAGAGAACGTCCAGTTTTACAATAACACCATGATTTTAAGGTTGCCTTGCCAAAGCCGCTACTGCCGCTGTTGTTATTATTGTTGGATGGTTGTGATTGCAAGTCCATTCCAGACATTACTCGTACTGATATTCATATACATATGTTATTGTTGCTTTTCAAGCATTTTAAAAAAAAAAAAGCAAAAATATATCATATAATAACATAATATTATAGAGAGAGATAAAAGGAAGGACGCATACAAAAACCAAGCAAATATTCTTAACTTTTGAATGGCAAAAGGAATATCAATATATTCTTGCAACTCATATGCTTTTCAATTCTAGTTAGATTTCGATTTTTCGGTTTCCATCCAATAACAACCGAATAGAAAAATGTACACGAACTCGTTTTCTTAGGAGTTCAATTGCAATCGTGGTCTCGTCGTCGATCAATTCTAATTTTATTTTCTACTACCATTCGTATATAAATATAAGTTTACAGCTATTTTTAAATGAAAACAAACATTACTAGCCGCCGCTTCTCGTTAACAGGCAGACAGGCGTTGCTTTTGTTATAGAAGCATAATATCACAAGGAAAAAAAAAAAAAAAGAAAAAAATGGAACACCGACTCTGCAGCTGCTTGAATACCTTAAGCAAATTTTTTTTGTTTTTTTTTTTTTTTTTTGAAAAATTTTCATTTTTACCATAAACATTTACTAGGATATTAGCGGGCGTTTTTCTCTCAAATACGACCAACTAATCAATAAGATTAACATACGAAATCATTCAAACTGCAATCAGCCGAACTTATTTCACTTTTTCGCTTCGTGTATGCATGCATGCATGCATGCATGCATGCATTAAATAAACTCTCGTAATTAAAACATTAAACTGTAGATTTGCATAATTTGCCAAGCTGTCAATTTGTTTTGTCAAAAATAAATCTATTAACAAGTCATAGAAAAAAAATTGAGAATGAACAAATGATAGAAATTGAAACGGTAACAACTACAAATACACTATAACAGTGTAGCGGGCTCCAACGGCGTTAGCCAACAGCTGTAAAACCAGCACGTAGCATCCGTGTGTTATAGTTAACGTAATACTTATTTCTCTTAATGATTGGATGACTAGTTGTCATTTACACATATATATGTATTAAACATGGACGGACATACACACATACACGCACATACACATAGGCATGCGCATAGACATATATATATATATATATATATGTGTGTATGTGTATATACAAGTACACACATTTGTAATTTGTACACCTAGTTTTCTAACTACGCGTTTGTCATACATATTTAGCTTCCTGTTCTTGGCCTATACAAACACACGCACAAATATGCTCACATATTCGCTGGCATTACGTTAGTTGGCGGTTTAACACAAACGTTCGTTATTTATGTAAAAGTTACTGGCTCACATGTCAAGTTTTTTTTTCTCTTTTCTGAAAAGTGTATAATCAACTTAAGGCTTTTTCCATATATGTCATAACATCGTCTGCGTTTTGATTGTAACGCATTAAAAAGTGATTCTGAAAAAGGGTTGCCAACTGCTCATTTTTTTCATTAAACGGAAAAAATTTTCAAAACGAACAACATACAAGAAAATTTTAGTAATCGTGTTTTTACCTACAGTGGGATTTCATTTCATTGATTTCATCAAATTATTTCAATTGAAATAAGAAACATTTATGTCGCATCAAAACATTAAATGGCTATTTTCGACTTACAAGCAAGTGGTTTTCGATGACGTATAAAAAATATTTGATGTAAACGTATCTTTCCTGCATAGAGTCTCACTGAAACTGAGATTCATTTCTTGATTTCGCTTAATAATTTATTTTACACAACGAAATCTTGATGTTTTGCTTGACTTCGATTGAGTTCGTGGAAATGTTCAAAATCACTGAAATCATCCCCAAAGAAAATGTACTACAAAACAGTTGTAAAACTTCCTTCGACTACTCATGACAAGTAACTCTTTGTAAAAGTAGAATTTGAAAGCAAATCCATTATTATAAGAAAACTACGGTTGCCTTGAGTGCACAATTTTTGGTACAAGGATATAGTAGCCAGAACGTAGAAGGACTTCAGGTAAGCCCATCTTTTATTAAGCCGATCAATTCAGAATCACTTTCTAATTTTATTTAGAAGTGCCTGTCCCTCTGTCCACTTTGTTTTTTTATGTTCATCCTACACGTCGCAATTTTTGTGATATTTTGATGAAATTTAGTACTGGGACGTGCTTCAACCAATGACGTATGCCATTGAGAATAGTTGCGATCGAGTCACTTTTTCGATTACTTCCCGTGTAAAGCCTTGCTTTGAAAAATCGTTATATGGATAACTGCACGGAGTGTAGGGTATTTAATCGTAGACAGCGGCCAAGCAGAAGTTCTTTTTCTTCTTTTTTCAAAAAAGGTTTGCGTGTATCTAACTAGCGCGGTCACTCTTACGAAAAAATGTAGAAATTTAGAACTAATGCGTACGCACAGCGGATCAACATCTGCTACACATTATAATCTATTCGAACCATATGTACTAGTGGAGTTTTTAACGCACTCTATATAGAATTCGGATAAGGATTACGGCAAAGCGAGATAGAATTTACATTGAGTCAATATTTCTATTAACTTGACTTCACTATCCCGAGGCTTACGGTTTCTTTAATTTTAATATAACAAAACGAAAAATAACGCAAATTAACTTTACTTACTAAATATATAAAAATATAAATATTTATTGCATTTTGTTTTATACCCAACACAATTTGAGGTACAGGGGTATGTGGAGTTTGTGCGGATGTATTTTTCTAGAAGGACTTGAGATAGACCCACTTTTTATTATACCGATTGTTTCAGAATCACCTTCTGAATCTTGTGTCTGTGTGCCTGTCTTTCTTGTATTGTGATGTTTTTCCTTGATTCCATTTAAATATTGTCTTAGTAAATAGAAGTCTCTCTCTTTCTTATTCATATTTTTAATAAATTTACTCTTTCCCTTCGCTCTTTCTTTTGTAATAACAGAAGGTTTTCATTTACTATTGCCAAGATTGTTTTTATTCGTAAAGCGAAAACTTCGCACCGGTTACATTACTATAGGGTTTTGAGCCAATTCTATGTAGAATTCTATACAGAAAGCGGCAAAAACCCCTCTAATGTAGGTGAAGTGACCCAATAAACGTGATTTGTAGTTTGGATGCACGTACAAAAATTCCATTTATAGGATATGGCACAGCCTCGCATTGCTGTCTGCGGTAAGCGTTTTGCAGATGTAATACAAATGCTACGGCCGTAAGGAACTCTTTTCCTTTTGATTTCTTTCTTTCCTATTTTAACTTACTATAAATTGTTAAATAAATTTCACTCAGTTTTCAAATAGATATGTATTATGTGGGGCCCATATGTGTATACGGTACACGAATACGATAAAAAGCTAATTCGATTTAGTTTGGTCCACATTTTTGTTCAGCTTAAGCTTGTTAGTAAATTTAATAAAATAATCCGTTCGGTGAAAAGTACAACAATCTATGGAGAAAAAACATTCACTTTTGTTTCTTCTCTCCTAGGATTTATTAATTGTTTTTACTACAAAAAGAAGGTAGAGATCAACAATTCCCGGGAATAAACAAGAAAAACATTTTCTTGCAAAATTTAGTTTTATCGAGCGTAATACATCACTAATACCTCTTTTGCGATGACTTTTTTATAAACCGATTTGTCAAAATCCGCAAAAAAGGTTTCAATTTCCACAATGTGATTCAAAACATTGTTCCTGAACCGTCCCTTTGAGATTTACAAACAGATAATCGGTCACTCGAGACCAGATCTACAGAATGCTGTGCCTGGTACAGCACATCAAACTGTAGTTCATTCAACTGTGCTAGCTCTTCGAATCAATAACGCGTTAATGGGTTTATTCCACTATGAGTAAACGGAGCATCCAGCTTCGCCGTGCCTTCAGGATGTTAGTTATCTCCTTCACTTTTCAATTATTGAAAATAAGTTTTAAAACTTTATTTAATGCGTTTTAGTGTAAACACCGCCTGCCTGTTCAAGACATCCATTGCCTTCGCCACCGTTAATGTCCACGCGGCCGTCCTCTTCTTCTTACGCCCGCCTTAGGAAGCGAAAGGAGCTAAGGCTCCTATCAAGTTGTTTATTTGAAAAAGTTAATTTTCGACTCTATCTCAACCACAGTTAAACAACAGACAAACCATAAGAGCCAATTTGTCTCTTATTTTTAATTTTTTATCTTTTTATTTCTCCAAATAAAGCAATGGACATGATTAATTTAATTTAGCTATTGTCATTAATCAAAACGATATATATATATATACGATGTGTAGTTAAAAAAAAAGGTGACTTGTCAAATTCTGTATTCTACGTATATTCGATTTTCGAATTTTTTTTCTTTTGTTATTTTGGTACAAATGTCCCCAACATATGTTGACATTATCAGCTATTTTGCATCTTTGGTTTGTTTTTGACAAAAATAAAGGTTAGACGTAGTTTGTTGCGCTTGACGATTTTTTGCTATCTGCAAAAATAGATCAAAGAATCTGTGCGAAAATTTTGTGTGAAAAATAAAATTAAATGGTCCGACTCCGACTTCAAATGTTGCCTGAGGCATTTGGCGAGTCTACTTTGCGAAAGAACACTTTTATAAAAGGTACAAGGTCTTCACAGAAGGCCGCGAAAATTTTAATGGCGATGCTCGCCCTGGACGCCCCAACAGTTCAATAACCGATGAGAACGTTGAAGCAGTGAAAGAAATTCTTATAGATAATCGTCGAATCGCTATTAGAATAGTTTCTAACAATGTCGGTATATCGGGTCCAAAACAAGACCACAAATATGTCCCAACCACTGCATTCTTGCGGATACGGTCAACTGCGGCATTTTTCTGCTTCCAAAACTAAAATAACCCATAAATGGACAATGCTTTACTATCATTAAGGAAATAAACATCATATGGCCAAAGGAGCTCAAGACAATACCAAAAAGTGCATATCAGAAGAGCTTCGACGATTGAGAAGCGCTGGCACAAACGTAATACTTCTAAGGGAGATTACTTTGAAGGAGACAGAGTAGGTTTCGATGAATAAATAAATATTTTTCGGGGAAAATAAAATATTTTGGAACATACCTCGTATAGCTCATGAGATCCCCCCGTTATGTGTGTCTATTATAAAAGTTGACAAATGAAAATATGTTGTTTCTAAAGCCGTTTTGGGAAACGCATATTACAACATCTTTAACATTTTTATTTTTTTAAGTTCAGGATCCTTCGAAATTCCTTGCCAGATAACAATCTCATAACAAGCAACTCTACTGTCATACATTAAAAAATTTATACATATACGTATACTAGTTGCACTTGAAATCGAATAACACGAATGTCGTCAAGTATTTTTGTAAGTATCTATGCGTGAAACTAAGAGAATATATATGTATATGCATGCTTGTATGTATGTTCGGTGTGTAACTGAGCCCGTTGATTAGTTTGCAATTATATGTATAGAAGTGCGTTGTGCTTTTATTAGGAGTACATTAACTACGTGTTCTCTTAACAACTTCGTAATCTGCTAGTGGCTGTGTTTATTCATATACTTATATACAAAACGTATATACATATATATTATATATAAATGTATATATATGCATGTCCATATAGAAAAAAGAATTTAATATGTATAACACACTCACTTTTCATCTCAATAGTGTATATTTATCTAACCAAAGCAACCAACGTGCAAATAAGCGAACGGATCGGCCAGCTACCAATAACTACTACCACCATCACCACCACTAAAACCATCGAATCAAACCATTAAGCCATTGACGACGCTATGCTCATGCCATTAAATTGTCACTTTTAGTTGTGGCCGTTCGTTGTCGCTGCAGCGGCCGTGCCGTAATAATAATTTTGCTTTCATTTCGCAACAAGTTTTAATCGATGTGATATTATTTGTTGTTGAATGCGGTTTTCAGTTATTGTTGTTTTTATTGCAGTTTTTTCAATATTTTTATAAATTAATTATATGATTGTGTTAAAATAAATATGTATATATACATATATAATACATATATATATTGATGACGAAAAGCAACAATAACAATGTTATTGAATGATCGATGCATTTCATGTTCAGAATTATATGACAATGATTTATATAGACACGCATACGCTATACACCGTAAAGCAATATTAGGCGTGTGGTGGGAATTTTTGTATATAATTAAATTTTAACGCATAATTTCTCATTATTTATAAAATGCATTGGAGAAAATTAAGTTGAAGTTAAGTTTAAGTTAACTTTTTAACCCTTCAATATCTTTCGAGGCCCATGTGCATATAGTATCTCCGCGCAGTGAGTTCCAATCATGTATCCACAATGGTATTGAACAACTTTTTATGAGTTGTGATGATGTCAGTTAATCGACCGAGTACATTTTCGTGAAATTCTCTGCATTTTTTATACGTATTTGTCTTCCTGATCAGGTCATTGGTAGACACCATTTATCTGATTGTTTAGTTGGGTACCGTTTTTCCTACTTAGTTTTGTATTTGATGAGATAGGCGACCGAAATCATTTTCTATATTTTTTCGCCAGCATAATCCGTCGATGGATTAAGAAGAATTTTTCTCCACTGACTGGAATTATTTTTCACGACTCCTTACGCCTTATCGGTTTGGTAATGAACATCTTTTTCAGCATGTCTTTCAGCATCTTTCTCAGTGTCTTTTTGCACTCGATCCACAGCCTTCTTTCCTCGTCGATAAGTTGGTTGATTGAAACAACTTTTCGCGATTTGTTACACTTAACCTAGGCAAAGCATTTTTTCACTATCACATTTTTTATCCACTTCTAAGCCTCATCAATACGATTCTCTAAAGATGTCTCAACCATTAAGAATCTACAGGCGGGTGAACGAATAAACTTGAGACAGTGAATATATGTGTTATTTACTATAGAAAATATTTTCTAGTGTTTTAAGCATTTAGAGAACGTTAGAGAGACGGACGTAGCGAAATCGACTGCTGATGCATTCTCCAAGAAATTCCATTCTTTAGTGCTAAGTCTAAATATGTGATATTTCAAATGATTATTTCATCATAATGGTTCTGTTATTTCTTAATTAAATCATAACAAGGTTTTCGGAAAGCCCCTTATCTCTTAACCGAACGACTAAAATTTTCTGAATCGACTAAGAACTCTTTTATATTAATATGGCGTATATCTAACTCTTTGGCGGAACATTCGTTTGTTTTCCAGACTGCTGGATACTGGAATGCACAGCTGATAACTTTGGGATCCCTTGGTGGATCCTTAAATGCTTTCAAGAAAAAGTTGGACTCATTCTAGAACGCCTAAATTCGTACGATAAGGACAGTTGACGATTACAATGGTTATCATTTGAATCATCTTTAGCTCTTTCTAAGATTTATTCCAATAAATATTAACCTATCTTTTGTATATAAATATATATATATATAAATATATATATATATATATTTTTATATATGTATGTTTATATATTATAGTTGCTAATAAATTTGAATGAAAAAGTAAGTAAGCCTTGAGTATTTCGAATGCAATCAATGAATTCAAGAAATTCGGCCAAAATGCACACAACAAGTTTCATTTTTCCGCACTAGACGACAGACAGCGAAAAACCTCTATATTAAACGCATAATTTTCTATTCATATTAAATGCGACAAAAGGTTTAGAGTAAATCAATGACTCTATTTAGCTGTAACTGTTATAAATTCATTTGCACAGCTTGTTACTAGGTGTTCTGAAAGCAATTTGCATACAGTTGCTTCAAGGCTCCATGATTTGTCACTAGTTTGAAAGAGCGACATCTTCGATATGGATACGATCCAATGAAGTACGCTTCGGAGACAAGTGGATTTCGAAGAAAATGAAAACTGCAAAACTAGCAAAGAAGCTCTGGCATATATCTAGACGCCACAAAAATCCTGTTCTCAACACCCAATCGAACACACAAACCGCGAACACAGGACTATACGGTGTAGATATTTTAAATGAAGAGAATGAATGTTCAAGATTTGTCTTTAAATGCTACTTGTAGTATAGCTAAGAGTATATTAAGCTTGTGCGTATGTACATCAGAAGACCTAGAAGAACTTGAGATAGTCCTAAGTTTTATTACACCGATCAATTCAGAATGACTTTCTGTCTCAGAACACTGACATGTTATAGCCCAAAGAAATCGTTCCGATCGAACCACGTTTCCACCACTCCCTTATAACAGGTTAATTTGAAAATCCAACATATGGATAATTGCGTGGTGCTGGGTATTTAATGGCGGACTGTGCCCCGCTGTGGTGTTTTAACATGTTTAATTTTAGAGCAAAAAAAAGGTTTGTGTCAAATTTAGTGAAAACAATTTCGTTGTAAGTTGCAACTAAATTTCAATCGGAGGATAATTTTAAAAAGTAACTTTAATATGCTTATTATTGTAAATTGATTCTTTTTGGTTTGCAATAGATGTTCAAATCGCATTGTTTCCCTGTTTTTTTTTTTTTTTTTTTTTTTCTTTGCTTTTATAAATACATTTAAATGTAAAGTTATTTTGTGTACATGCACATATAGATTTAAATTTACGTTGCATATAAATGGCTTCAGTTAGAAGTACGTATACTTAAGTTTGTATATACAGTACCTAGATGTAGCTATGTACATTATGTGTTTTTAATTTTTATACATAATCTAATGGTATTCCTGACACACTATTACACAATACAGCCTATAAACATGATTTGCTAGACCCGTAAATACTCGTATGTCCACTTGGTCTGGTCTTGTCTGGCTGTTTGTTTTGTTATAAGGCACCACATTGTTGCACGAGTGCTCGTGTGCAATGGTTTGATTGTTGGTTGGCTGCCCGCTTGTAAGATCACAGAACGATGAATGCAAACTTCACAGTATCCATAGCTTTTGTATTGTAGTTTTCTTGTGCCAACTTGCAAAATGTTTGGTAATAGCAAATCAAGCGGGCCACACCCGCGCACTTCATTACATTCATGTCGCCTTTAACTATAACACAAACACACAAAACATACAAACACACACACACACACACACACACACACACACACACACATATACATACATACATATATCCAAAGTCTCCCTCATCATTCGTACTGGCACTTGCATGTGTTCAAGCACACATACACAATTACCACTACCGCCATCTCACCAGCAAAACAACTCCTGGTTTTCTTTTTCACATTTTGTGCTGTGCTAATGTTGCATGAGAGTCTGCATAACAATTGGGCATGGAGTATGGATGCGGAGCGGTATGCGACAAGTCAAAGTGGCAGCTAATCGTAGGCATGCAGCTGGCTGGCTGACTACGTATATACACATAGCTATCTTGGCTGACTTGCCTGATAGCGAATAGCAGCAGCAACAACAACAACTGCTCCTTGCAGCAAGGGAGCAAACAGAGCAGAGCACTTTGAGTAAACAGAAAAAAAAAAAAAACTGAACCGGCGTGCCAATGCTAATGTTTGAATTTTAACTGATGTTACTACATTACGTTCGTTGTAGCACCATTAAATGTTATTTGAATTAGAGCTTTCGAACATTAGCTAATGTTCTTTTAGTGGTCTTTTTCTAATTTTTTATTTTTCAAATTTTTCGATTTTGAGACATGAAAGTTTTCATTTTTGATATTTTTTTTAAAAATATTCTTTTAAAATTATTTTCATCTTCTTTTGCTTTCCTTAAGCCGCTTAAGAAAATAAAGAAGGTCATAAGTCTAATCAACAAAGAATGTAAGACTTCACTGTAATTCTTGCTGAGAACAATTGCAAGCGCACAAAGATGAACATTTTTTTTTTTGTCTATACATATATATGATATTAGCTGCTAGTAGCGTTTAACTCGAACACGATCAGATTTCGAATTAACGATTAAGCGCCGTTTATTGTGAACTGCCTCTAATTAAGTAGATAATCATCAAATATTTTATTCGACTTACGGTTCCTATTAAAATTTTTATGGCCTTTACATATACTTTCGTAAGTAGATTAATGTGGAATCACGTTTGTGGCATTTTGAGCGCCTACAAATATCCTTAGCCAAAGACTGCAGCAATGCGAAGCAAAATGGTGACTACTCAGTTAATGCAGAAGAAACAAATAGAAGGGTAATGCTGGGACACGACCAACGATCGAACATCTTACACCATTTCGCTTAATACAGTTGAGTATTTTTTAAAGCAGGTGTTATATAAGAAGTGCTCGAAAAAGTAGTGCGATCCAAACTATTTTCAGCAGCCTTCTATCTTGATTAAAAACACGTCGGTGTTTAAAATTTCATCAAAATATCTTAAAACTTTCGACTTGTAGTCTCAACACAAGAAACCAGATGGACTGACAAAATTTGATCAAGTTAGAAAGTGGTTCTGAATCGATCAGTATAATAAAATGAGGGTATATCTCAAGTTCTTCTTGCGTTCCATACATCCGCACAAATTTGATAGACTAATGTACTCTTATTGAGTGGTGTAGAGTATAAGTAATCGTTTCTTACTGGAGACCCATTTTCCTGGGTTTGAGATGCGACACCCAGGTTACTCACATCATATTCCGGTGCTCTGTCCAGGAACGTTGGACGCGTTAATAGCATCTTTAATACTAAAGAAGCGCAATGGGCCGTGTCAACGCTGCGATTATGCAAATCCTCAAATCCAAATGAAATAAGGCCAAGTCAATAGGGCGCAGAACGTTTTATTGGACAATTAGGTGGTGTTTACAAAGCCAGCCTTCTAACATTGTATACATCCAGCGATAGGAAAAAGATCGGAGTGATCTTTATAATTGCGCAGGGGGAAGAAACGACCACCTTCCAAAATCATTCTGACCGATTAGTCTTAGCTCTTGAATGAATGTTAATTTTCCGATCAAAGCGTCATATTTACTAGCGACAATTCATGATTAGACCACTATTATAGAGGACGCAATAAGGCTAAACAAGTAGCCTTTGTTGCCTTCACTAACATATAGGGAACGTTCAGTAAACAAGAACATGTTAACAGGCGCGAAAGTGACTATCAGGGCCATCAGAACTTGCTCTCCATTGAGCTAATGCTCTTAGCCGAGTAAATGCAAAGATTCTTGCAGTATTCTATAACTGGAAGCAGGGCAAGGGCTTCAATGTCAATCCGAAACAAAGCATTTTGTTTCAATTTTTTTGGAAAGAGAACCGCGTCATACGAAATGAAGTTGTATACAGACGACACAAAATATATGCACATCAAAACTGATGCCTTGAAACAATATTTGAAATATTTGATCGAAAAAGCGACTTCAACTGTTTTCACTCTCAACGCCTCTTTAATAGGTTATGGCATACAACAATTCAAACGATTTTCTGGTCTTATGCCACCACACTCCTTTCCATGTTAAACTGCGCAGCTGGGGCCTAGCGGTCAAGGATTAACCGAAGAACTGCAGCGGCCGGGGTATTTATCGGTATTGTGGGATTATTCTTCAGACCAGTGTGCTTCTGATTAGCATTGGCTTAGATCGATGCAGTCACATTTAGCGGATTAGCAGCTCACAAAAGTTGAAGATGTGCGAAAACGAATCGATGGCTGTTTCTCCTCGATATCACGAAGTTTCCACCATGAGGACATCCGCAGTCTGCCCGATAAGAGGCAAAAGACTATACATACCGGTGGTGCATGTTTTGATTAATACGCTTTGTAACAAGTATTTTTTAATTAAAATTGAATTTCAGCAACAAATGAAGAAAATTTATATGTAAATAACAACATGGCCACAATTGATCGATTTGAAACACATCCCAATTTTTTATCTCAGAAAAAACAACCGAAATAGTTTTTCCAGATTTCCAGATAAAGCAGAGCACAAGCCATTCGAAACGAAGATTTCATTGTTTCCTGCAAGAGTACCGTCAGCTCTCTACCTATCTTAAAGAAACTAGTTTTATTTATTGGCTTTCAATCAATTTATGAAAGCGATGCGAGAACTTCCACTTTTGCTGCTTCCAAAGATAATGAAGGTGCAAACCAAAAGA
This sequence comes from Glossina morsitans morsitans, assembly GCA_001077435.1. NCBI lineage: Eukaryota > Metazoa > Arthropoda > Insecta > Diptera > Glossinidae > Glossina > Glossina morsitans. Next base: position 39,794 of record CCAG010017044.1, on the reverse strand, counting down.
ATCAAGCGGAAGATTTCCAGAAAACATAAAATTGATTCTTATGTGATCCAATTGCGTTTTACTTACTAAGACTTAACGCTCAAATAGTTGGGTTTGCGATATACGTAATTGCATTGAGAACAAGGAATATGACTTTATCGCCCAGCCTAAAAACAGGAAAAAGAGAACATAAAAGTCGCGGCAATTTCGCAACTCATGCGAATCTATACGAATGAAAATCTTCCTTGGCTTTTTTCGCTCAAAAAAAAGCTTCAAACACTTTACCCACTTTAAAGAAGATGGAAAGTGATTTCTAGTTTTTACTATAAAACGGTATCAACGGAATCGACTATTTTCAGACCTTAGAACTGCGTCCAATTTTATAATAAGTCTTCTAGAGTCTTCGTCATCATTTCTTTTAGGGTTCTTTCGTTTTAAAACCCCCAGGGGTCAATCTGCGAATAGAAATATTTTCAATAGCCGAAGCATCGGGTAAACTCCTGTCGGACAATAGCGACAGGGACTCCTGATAGGAGGATCAGCAAGTAAATTTGTCTTATAAGGATTGCCATAAACTACCCGAACATTGTAACTTTCCCATGCATAATATATTGAATTCTCTTAAGTATATGCTTATTTTGGCGAACATTCGTAAGTTAATTTAAATTGCGCAATTACTCGAAAATTTGTACGGAATCTTTCATCATTTTGTCAACTCTTGATAATCACTCTAACGGCTACTTTGGGTACTTTTGGTCAATTGTCCTCAAGAGAGTACCCTTCGAAGAGAGCTTTTCTTCCTCATATAATTAAGCATACTGGTAGTTAATACCGCATTAGTAATATTTATCGTGAACGATTTCACTCTAAGTTTCAATCAAAATCAAGCGTAAAATATTATGAAAGTTTGTTAAGACGACTCTGGTTACTTGGTATGTTGATTTAATGTGACGAGATGTACAACCACAAGAAAAAGAAGGGAGTTAAGCAAGGACTTGGCGTTGCTGTTCGTTAGTTCATCAAATCAATATGAATTTGTACCATCAGATAAGATTTTTAAATCGTTGAGAGGTAAGCATTCTCGACCACCAATCGCCTTCTTGACTCTAACGACAGTATGTTATGTGTGTATGAAGCATTTAAGCATTCCGCGAAAATCTTTCTTTCTTTCATGGAAATGGACATACATTCATCTTTACCATTGACTAGCTAGATCCTTCCTAAACGAATCATAACTACTAAGACGAACTTTGTGCCTCCACTTGAGTTTATGTGCTTGACAAGTAGTAAAGTGTTAGGCTTTTGTTGCCGCAAATGGCGTTACAATGAATGATTCTTGTGTTTAGAAACAATATAAACTTTAATGACCTAACCATGGATGGCACGAGACTGAACAAAACTCTAATCATCTTACACTAATTTGATAGCTTGTAATAAAAGTAGTTTATATTGAAAGTAAAAATACCATAATGGGTCAGGGCCCATCATTATTAGGTATTTATCTTACCACACTACAGCTATTCATATGACAACCTTTTAATATGAGGTGTTATATGGACAGTGAACGAACAAGTAGTTCGATCCGAAGTATTTTCACTAGGATTCCTCTTTGGTCCAAAATACGTCAGTGTAGCAAAGTTCGTCAATATATTTAGGCTGAACCCAAGGAAACACGACTGACAGATAACAAAGTGTGAGCCAATTCCAAGCCTGCTACATATGTCCCCACAAACTTAACTTGTGCTAAGCGAAATCATTTAACTTCGCTAGGGAGATATAAGCTCCCTCATTCCATTACAATCATGGTTATTTCCTCGTTCGTGATAACGTCAACATAGGCAGAGAAGTTGCTTTATTTGCAAGAAAGTTGGGTGAAGATTTGTGTTAAGCGAAGTGTCTTAGCATATTTATTAATCGACCTTACCGGACTATAACTTGTTTCTTTTACTATAAGTTTTCCAGTAGCCACTTTTTCTGCATTTTAGCTTCTTCATGTTAGACATTTCCCGCTTTTTTCAAATATCCTTTTTTTCACATTTTAATATTTACAGAAATTTAGCCCAACTTTCATAAATAATTATATTCGGCTTCTTACGAACTTGTGATACACATCTCATTTTAAACGAATATAAAAACAAGTAAAACCATTATAGTCAAGTTAAGCCGACCATTAAATACGCTATACGACATTGTCTAAAAGAATTGCCATAGAACACAGAAATAATACCCTGTTTTCATATCACGTTACTGTTATGGAGACGTATATTAAAAAGTAGACCTGTTTGCAAATAAAGACGTACTTTCTGTAAAAACGGTTGCGCCGAAGAGGTTCAAAAATGGAGCTATGTGTTCAGAATTCAGTTAATTTTTATATCAAATTACTCTTATGGATCAATTTTCATCATAAAAAACTTAAACTTAAATGTATTTGTCATCAGTTTTTATTAACAGTCAGATGAAAGGTTTGCCCATTTAATCTTGGGCTCGAATGCCATGCTAATCATGTGTTAATGACTACTTGCAGTATATGTTACAAACAAAATTTCAGAACCTAATAAATCTTCGCGTTTTACCAGAGTAACTGTTGTCATCCTTACCAACCATTTTTACGGAATTATGTAGAGTTTTTATTAGTTTGAAAATTGATTTTTAATCTTTACTTTAAAAGATATATACGTATGTAGGGATATGTATTTTACAACAATTTTATGATCTTCATCATCATAATCACTATAATTGTTAATATTACGGATTTTTTATTATCTAACGAAAGCACTTCAATTAATATTTTTCGTTCGATTTTTTGCGTAGTCTCTCTCCACATTATTATTATTATTATTATTATTATTATTATTATTATTATTATTATTATTATTATTATTATTAATAATAGCATTTTTTTTGTTTGCAGAGATTTACTTCAAACTCTTTAGGTCAAACAGACAAAAATTGCTTTAAGAAGTCATCACTAGCAACTATCACAACCGTAAGCCTTTATTCTATTATTATAAGTTTTTGTTTGCTGTTGATTTGAAAATATTTTCATTTATGGTTTGTAAAAAATTGATTTTTTTCCAATTTTTCTAAAATATTTTTTTTTTTTATTTTTTTTGTATTTTGTTTTCTTTCAACGAATTGGTTAAAAAATTCAGTAAATATATATATTTTTATTTTTTTACTTTTTATTTTACTCAAAATGCATAAATATTTATGCACGTTATGATGATGTTTGGCTTGGTATGAAAGGACGGTGGTCAAAATGCAGCAAAAATGGAAAGACAAAAATTGTTTTTTTTTTTTTTTTTTTTTGAAAATTAACTAAATATAGTATGGAGTCCCGAAAAGTTTTTAACCCCCTAATGGAAAAATTCCTGAATCGAAGAATTTCAAGGCTTTTCGTCTGCTCACCTATGTAGGCGCCTATCTTTGATATCTTCGTAGTATGCGTGGATGGATGATAAACGATTGGGCAGCATTTTCTCTGCTATAATCTATGCGAACTATACTTGCCTGACTTTACCGTTAACTTGTTATAAAAGAAGAAAGGAAATTTGCAGATTTATTTCCACAGTGCTTGGCCCACTGTATTAGCATTGATCTGTGTGCTTTGGCACGTTTTAATGTCCATTAACGAGCTGCAATTGCAATTTAAACTGGATCTGTTAGTCATTTGGTTCGCGAATCTTTTATGCAATACACCAACAGTAACACAACCAACAACAACACAAATGGACGGCATCAAGTCAAGCTGAGCTGAAAACGACACGTCGATGCATGTGCATTCAATGCGGCAAGAAAATTTTTTGTGTGTGGCTTTGGTGGTGTTGAAGTTAAGTTTCGGACAAATGTAGATTTTTTGTTTGTTCTTTTTTTTTTTGTTATTATTTTTTTTAGTTTCATCTTCCGCTCAATAATGGGGACTTTATGGACGTTAAGTCTGCTAGCTGTTCGAAGCATCGAAGCATTAGTAGTATATTAGAAAATAGCTAGAAATTGTGCTGCTGCAAGAAACCGCATACCTAGCCCATGAATTTCGTTGCTGGTTGCTTTTAACACAAAAATTCACCAGTAACTGTATATTATGTGCCTGAAGATGATGATGTTCACGAAGATGTCCATAATATGGCTTGCTTGTAAGCCACATATGACTGGCTTGTTATTATTGTAGCGACTGCGGCCAACTGCAGCAATTTAGTAGTAGTGATTACCGTGTTTACTTGTATACATTGCTCCAATTGGAATTTTTTCATACAAAAGCATTTTCCTCTAAATGATCTTTGATAAAAAGTCCAGAAAATGGAAAGCAAAACAACAGAAACTCAGATGGACATCATATACAGCACGTATATATGATTTCTAAACGGATGCAACATGTGCTTAAAGGAAAATGTTACAACGTTTGGAATAGCAAACAGGCATACAAACAAACAAACAAACAAACAGACAAACAGCAAACGAACGAAAAGTCAAAACTGCGCCTAATGCAAAAATTCGATCAAACTACTTTGCAATCGACCCATATTTTCAGTTTTTTGTTGCTGTTGTACTTTTTTTTAGTTTTTTTTTTTTTTTATTTTTTGATCTTTTTTTTTTTTTTTTTTTTTTTTGGCCATGTAGTTGGTTGGTAGTGTAGTTTCGTTGGATATTGGAGACGTTGTTATAGTAAACATTAAACCAGTTCTTGATGAGGATATGTGTTGCTGCTGCTGCTGCTGCTGCTGCTGCTGCTGCTATCTTAAGCGCTTTATGCTGCTGTTACGATGCGATTTGCATATCTGGTCTTTTGCCTAGCTAAGCCAGTTGAGGTTTATTTAAAGAACAGAGCAGAGTGCATGCATAGCGCAAAACGTATATGCGATATGTCTTGAATGTAGCTACGTTTGGTGTGGTGTTGAATTATGTGAGCCTAGACAACGGCAGCAGGCTATTCTAGACTTCCCAATCCGTTACCCCTTTCATCTATCATTTAATGTATGCACGTTTTATATGATGTTTGAGATGAGTGTGTGCTTAGAGGCACATTGGGCGGTCATTAGAATTCGAGCGCATAGAAAGCAACAAAATAAATACACCTAAAATCAACCATCACCAGAGACTATGACTATAACGTTATTGTATGACGACGACAACGACTGCAACGACCCACCTAAACTAGTTTTTAACTCATTTAGACCAACAGTACAACAGCATGCACAGCATTTTAAGCACGGACCACATTCGGCGTTGTGTTTATGTTGTAACTTAGAAAAAAGAGAGAAAAAAAAAAAAACCCAACTAAAAATCAGAAAAGATTGCAAAATTTTGTTTTAGTTTTCCTACGATGCTATTTATTCTTTTTCTCCATCAAATGTATGTTTTTTCTTTCTTCTATGCGATCCTCTAAGAAACTATTCGTGCGAATCAATATGACGACCGTATGTGTTGATAGTAGTAACACCAGGTCGTTGTTGTCGATTTTTTTTTTTTTTTTGCATTTAAGCAAGTGAGCGGTGATTCGTTGCTCTTTCCCTCCTTCTTCAACCCCTTATCTCTTACCCCTAGACTTTGCGATTTATGCAAATTTTTTGCACGCGCCTCAAATTCGCAACATAACTTTTTTAGTAACTCTTTATAATATCGTTTGGCGTCAAGTCGATCTAATTGACTTTTAAACGGTTTTCCAAAAGTGCTCGCATGTGCAATCGTCTTACGTTTACTAAAGATTTTTATGTGCATTAATAAAAATTTTTAATGTGCGCATTATTTAATTTCTTTCCTACCATTCATCAGTTATCTAACTTATTTTCCTTTTTTACGATTCGTCATCGACTCAATTTTATAAATCTTACGTCAGGTAGCAAAATTATGTCTAGTGTCTTTTATATATATAGGAAACCCCAAGTCTCCATCAATTAATAACTGATGACGAAACCCAAGAGGCTTTTCGAAGTTACGTCAAAGTGAAAAAAAAAAGAAAAAACAAATTAATGCGTTTGCTATATAAAATGCTGAAAAACTGTTATCCGAATTTTGACGAAAACCCACAAAACAAACACAACAATGAATACAGAAAACCCCTCAATGTGCAATGGTCAACTAATGCACGACTTCTTGATCTCATTAGAATATAAATACCGTACGTTCAAGATTTCATTGTCCTACATTCATGGTTGAAGAGAACAAGTACTTAAATGGGATGAACTCTTAACTTCTCATTGATTCCATCGAAGTTCATCTTTGCCAGAGAATGCACATAAAATTTATATCGACGAAAATAAGCTAGAAGTTAAATAATTTTTACGAATATACTCTTCTTACGAGAAGAAAGTTGGTCGAGCAGAAACCTCCCATCTTAACTTTGCAATATTTCCGCTTCAGTGATAGCTTCTGGAACTAACTTCCATTAGGTAAATATATATTACAACGAAAGGAAATCTCGAAAGTATACATTATCTTAGAAGACGGCGAAAGATGTCTTTACTTGAGTCCATTAAGAACAGTTACATATAAAATACATGCCAATGTGAGCGAATCATTCACATTAGAATAGTCAGCCTACTTGTATTCATCATCTTCAAAAACAAGATAAAGTTGTTCAAAAATACGTAGCTTATCATCTGTCTCTCACTGTCCGCCTTCATAGTCCCTCGTTCTACAAGACATCAAAGGAAGGTTATATATCTCTTTCGTTCTCTTCTTTTCTTACTTCCTTCTCTTTGGCCGCCACATAATTTACAGGCAGGCATATAGGGGAGGCTACCCCCGGAGTAATCATTTGCGGAAAAAAGATATATTTAGCGTGAATCAAACGATTTAGAACTCTCTACTTTCATCAATTACGCAGCATCATTCGTGTAACTCGTAAACTCGAAGTATCAGTTGTTAAGGTAGAAGGTATTGTAAAACGTAAAAAAATCACAAATGTTTCTACGTAAGCACGATTTGTCGAATAACTACAAAAGATCGTCGACGAGACCTATTCAAAGCCTGCAATCACTTTTATTAAGGATTTAGCGTCTCTAACTGGATATTTTGTCGATTTGTTTACAAAGACCTCTACTATAAATCCCATCTCATGCTAAGCAAAAGCTTCAAGTCGATATAGAGCGGGTGTCAAATATTTGTCCAAGAATAATGTCTCTTGAGGTAAATGAAAACAAATCTTGCCAAAGAGGAATGAACCAATTGGAAGCATAACATTTGGTTATATTGTGATCATGAATAGAATTTCGTGTAACATACGGAACTTTCTCCGCCACTATTATGATTCATAGAGTCATGAACAACGAAATGTACAATCTGTTCGTTTGCTTTGTGAGCAAGATCATCGCCTATGATAACCTTAAGCTCATATGTGTTCTGTCTGAGGATAGGTTATACATATTCCAAGAAGCGTTTGCTCGGATATATTAATAGCAAGACAAAATTATATGTCCGAAAACGTCTAGGAACACATCACTCCAAATTAGTGGACGTCTAATGCACTGAGCTATTCCTTGAAATATATTTGAATATGCCCTATAAATGTTCATGCAAGCCCTGTAAACGAACACAACGATCAATATCAAAGAAAAGCAATTGTTTCGGTTAAGCTATACTTTCCGGTCGTCGGGGATTTCCGGAAGATTTGATTGTCTATTTTAGGACTTAATTAAAAGCGTATGAATGTTATATTAAGCTGTGCTAAAAATATGAACATCCATACACCTTTAGTATTGTACCGTTCAAAATGTAACCAGCCCAAAAAAGAGGAGGTCAATACTCGCCTAACACGATAAGTTTCTTATCTTCATATTATCCAAGCATATTAATATGCTCGAAGATTTGCCAGTTATTTCTTGTATTTATTTGTGCATTTACTATAGACATTATAATATATATGCTCTATGAACCAGTTTATTCAAAACGCTACAATGCCTTACGAATTTCTAGTTCAGTAAGATGATTATTGTGTCTGCCTGAAATAGCAACGAATTTTCGAAATGTGTGTTTTTACAAAACGCCCACTAGTAGGTTTGAATTATTAAAATGCATTGTCGTGTTGTTAATGAAGACATGATTGAAACTAGCATGAGTAACATTATACGTAGTTGTAAAACAAAGTAAGCAAAAAACCATACTATACGATATTCGTAAGAAATAGTCTTGATTAAGAGGAAAACTAGCGGGTAAGCAAGCTGAACAGTTATCCTATAATAGTGAAATAGTTTTAATCTTAGGTCCTTAGGGATTTTTAGAATTTAGAGCAAAATCCTTGTAAGGATACTTAAGTCCAACTTTGGGTTTAATGGAGCTATCATGGAAGAAAAGTCTTCTCCTTTTCTTTTTTTTTTTTTGTTTGCTGCCTAACAATTGGTATACAAATCAACTGTAACTTTAAGCATGTTTACCCTCATCTACTGCTACTGATGCCTGTATTCACTGTAGACAACACATGCAAAAATATGTACAAGTATGCTTGGTTGAATTCATGCATAGGCACATATGTACTTACGTACTTATTGTACGAGTATGTATTTCTCCATTTCAACGTAAAAAGCAAAAAATACTGAAACTTCTATATTAAAAACGGAGAAAAACAAATTACACCCATTCAATTTATAAACTTCAAGCTCATGATTTAGCATTTATCATATCTAAGACTTCTCACTTGTTAAACTATTGTTAAATTTATTATTAATGTTGTATTACACACAACATCAACAAAGCGAATAAATAATGAAAAACAAAAACAGTAACAAAAACAACGATAACTACAACGGCAGCAGCAATAATAACAAAAACTAGTACAGAATAATCAGTGCAGTAATGGTGTAGAGATGTAAGAAGGAAAAAAAAAAAAAAATTATGATGAAAAAAAGTTGATTATTCCGTCAATGTAACGCATACAAAAATGTTGGTTGGGTGTGTTGGCGTTGCTGACTGGCTGGCTGGCTGGCTGTTGTCGTTCATTGTGTTTGTATATATGTTTGGTACACTCTAAAACTAACGGTATCCAAGGTTGTGAGCTACATGATCAGCAGCCGCACACTTACACACATAAATACACACAAAAATACATAGGCATGTATACGACCCCAGATACGTATGCACATGGACTTAACGTTACATATATGTATACATATTATATACATATATACATACATATTCCTACGGCTGTAGATTGAATGTATTTACGAATATCAATTTAAATGTATATAATTGTTTGGCTCTCAGCAACAGCAGCAAGTCGCGTTAGTGATCTGCTTAGCTTTTTGTTTTTGCTTTTCTTTTTCTCAGCTCAGCCGCTAAAACGGCGCAGTTAAATTATCGCACAATGACGATCATATAAAATAGCTATAGTAACGGCAACAACTGCAACAACTGCAACATCTGAATTGCATTGAACAACCAACACCAGCAACAATGAATTCATGTTTCTATAGCACTGCTACAGTTTTACTTACAAGACAAACAGACCTACAATCAATTGTTGGCAAAATATTTCCAAAGCTCGAAATTTTTTGTTATGAATTTTTTTGCTTTTTTCATTTTGTTACTGTCTAAGCAATGCAGACATGTATGTCCTAACAAATGTTAAGCTTAACACAACAGAAATAAATTTCAACTTACACAGGATAAATACGCGCACATCTCCGCTTCTCCGAGAGTTAAGGCAAAAACATTCAAAACGTTATACACATGCGAGTATTAGGGGTTTAAAAATAGTAAGTCTTCCGCTCAATCAATTTTTGTTTTTTTTTTTTCATATTTCGACAAGCGAGATTAAGGCTGTGATGTCCTTTATAAGACGTAATATTTTTTAAAATACATACTATGTCTATGCGTCATGCCGAACTAACATAAACAAGTTATCTGGGTCCAAACAATTCTGCTGCCATCTAAATAACAATTGTTGTCCTCGTCATCTTTGTCACCATCAAAAGTTGTGTGGAGTTTCATGCCTGATTGGTTAACTGTCAGGCCTATGGATCGTATGCAAAGTTGAAAGTGTATCAAATCTTAGACTCAGCTGGAAATTTTCTTGACGCACCGTATCTACTAACAGTCAATTGTTCAGTGTCTGAGCACCTAGTTATCCAAAAATCTCATAAGCCAATTGTTGAGTAAACTGCATCGCACACGAACCCGAAATGAAAAATCCTGTTAGCTGAATGCATGCATGCATGCATGCACTCATATTGCAAGTAGTAGTGGCGTCAGTGAGCTATGCGCGATACCAGCCAGCAATAGACCCGTTGGTGGTGGTAGCGGTGGCGTAAATAATAATTATGTAACACCCGATTATTTTGGTATTTATTGCTATTCTCAATGCTCGTATACATGCAGAAAACTATTACACTCGTATGCAAATTTGAAAGACAAGAAAACAATAACAAAACGATCATTTAATATTTTTTTGCTAAAACTCCCACCATTTAATTTTTGATCATTTGCTGGTCGTAACCAGTTGTTTAGCTTTTTTAGTGCTCAAATATTATCATTGCCAGCAATTAATTTGCGTTTAATGTTTACGATCGTCATCATCATTGCCATCGTCAGCGTCATCATCATTAACATCATTATCGTATAAAACCGCACCAAATGAATTGGCTGATAGGGATCGAAGTATGAATCAACCGTCGCTTCATCTTCTTCATAGTCATCATTATGTGTATGTTTGTAAATCTCTTAATGACTACTGCTAAGCTAAGCTAGACAGACAGTTATACTAATGTAACGTTAAACGTAGAAATTTATTCTCACACTAATAGACCATTGACGATGATGGTTAATTGCAACGTATTTGATTGTAAATTAGGTGTGAACTGGTAATCTTTTTAATGGAGAAGCATCATTTCAAAAAAAATTTATGTGTATAAAGAAACAGGTTTGATGAGAAAAAGAGAATTTTTAATTGAAATCGCATTAGTACGAATGAAATCGCAAGCGATTACGACTTGTTCGTGGACTTCAATTCATCGTTTATGGTTCTTTGTGGCGTTCACACGTTACGCTTTGGTTTCCTCTAAACGAATGGAAATTGGATTAAGTAAAAATCAAAATAAATGAACATTATTCAAGAGTTTCGAAAATATAGCAACCTTCGGTCTTTCGTCCCCATCACTCAATAAGGTCGTAGGATGACGTACAGTGGTCGCCATTACTGAGGAATTCATGTGATTTGCAGATTGCATCAACCTTTAAACAAAATGTGCTTCCAAACCAATGTAAAATTCTGAATTTCTGTGCTGTGGCCAAATCTTCTCTCCATACCACTTTTCTCGTAAAACAAATTGAAAAAAATGAAAATTGACATCGATATTGTAAGGTGCGTCTAACCGATTTTTCCATTTCTGTACAGGTGGAAGAGGGTCACATACAGAATACGCGGGCAAAGTTTTATCGTTGTATCTGTTGTAGTTTCTTCTTTTTGCTTTTGGAAAGAGAAGTGTTGCTAGCTTGTCGTATTGTGGACGAGTCCTGTGATCGATTCGGGTCATTTGGAGTCTGCACGAAAACACGTAAAAAGCTTTTAACTAAAGATTTCATAGACACGGACAAACGCAGACATGAATTTGATATGAAGATCAAGAATGTGTGCACTTTCTAGGGTCTGTAAAGCTTCCCCCTGGTTATTGCAAACGTTTTGACGGTGGTGGCTACACAAATTTTCACCTGTATTCTATTAGCGATCTTACGAATATCTGTACAAAACTGGAAAATATCGAGCACGCCCACCCAATATTATTAAGTATAAATATTTCATTTTTTTCGCTTATGTGGACATGGAAGACAATCAAGGAATGCTGGAATTATAAAGCGTCGTCCATTTTAGTTTCGATGTCGTATATTTCTAAACAAATCTGTTACAAATCCAATTTCTTCAAATTCCTTTGCTTGCAGTGTGTTCATAATCTGCTCGTAATGCACAAAATGAAACGTACTACAGAACCAACACTTTTGTGTTAAATTTTTACTATTTTACCTTGTTTAGCGGTTGTTACACGATCCATATACTAAAATAACAAATATTAGACCTATGATGCTGTGCATGACGGTTCTGTTTTACATACGTTACTGAAAGAGCGTTCTCCAATCCGGATTACATCCGGTACATCCAATGGATGTACCTGCATTAAGAAGTGGTTTTAGGACAACACTAGCAAATCGACGTATGCAATGAGTGGGCATCGCATTGTACATAATTGCACGTACACTCTAGCAGGAAAACCTTAAAGAAAACATAAAGTTTTGACCATAATGTGCAAGCGGTTTACCTGCTTCATATTAGCGTGAATAAGAGTCTACTGACTCTCTTCACTGTGCACAGATACTAATAATATTTCTACTCATTCTTATATCCTTTAACACTTATGATATAAGGGTGTAATAAATTTGTGCGGATATATGCAAACCCTACAAGGGCTTGGGACAGACGCACCTTTTCTTATATTCCGAATCACTTTCTGAACAGATATAAACTTGTGTGTCCGTATGTCCGTTTTGTAATCAACTTATAAGCCGGTTTGGAGATATTTTAATGAAATTTGGTAAACTAACATGTTGTGGTCCAAGAACGAACACTATTGAAAATGGTTCGAATCAGACCACTTTCTCGGCCATTTTTAATGTAACGCTTTGTCATGAAAAGTGGTTTTGTGTATAACTGTTGGGTGGTGTAGGTTGTTTTATAGTGGGCCGTGACCCATTATAGTGTATTTACTTGTTTTAAAACACGTTGCTTAGAAACTTTTGCACGCATGTTATAAAACAAAGGCACCGAATAATTTTTTCAAATAATCGCTAAGCTTTACCTTCCCTGTCCAGAAAGCAAAACTCGTGTTTGAATTCTATCTACCTAAGGTACGCATTTTTTGGCCATCGCCATAACCAGCGTTAATCAAAATGGATAACACCTACTGATGACAGCGGAGAGGGCAGCACATTTCATGTTAGTGCTGCTAACAATTCCTAAACGAGTGTTGCTGTATGGGATCAAATTTTGTGATACGAACGGAAATCTTCCTTGAACAGCCAATAAGCCATCAAGTGAAACTAACCTTAATTAGAAGGAATAAGCCAGTGCTACTTTGGTTTATCGTGTTTATTTTGGCAGTCGTATATCCAAAGGTCACTAGCACGTCGATATACCCGGATTCAAGCCTCCATCAGGTGGACCATACTTAAATTACGATTGATGTGTGTGTCTGCTCGGTCAGTAAAGGCGTAGCACATATCGACGGGGTATAAACTTTCCAAGTCGCGACCACTTTATATCTCTTTGCTCCCCCTTCTTCCACCATCGCGTTACACGCAAAGGACATATCTGAAAGATTGTTCTTTAAGAAAATATGTATATGAAGCCCGAGCATGTTGAAAAATCATGATATCATCACTCTTTGTCTATTGCGTCCATTCTTCGTCTCATTTGTATCTGTTACTATTCGTAATATTGGCTAATGGCGGTTTCGTTTGATTGAAAAGAATAATAATACACTGGACAAAGTTGACCACCTCCAATGGTACTACTACAGGTATTCAGCTTTGTCATTATTGTGGCTTCAGATATCATAACGCATTCATTCAGCGGAGCTCTCCATTAAACTATAAAGGAAAAGTTACGTTTTGCACAAATGAGACTTTTTTTGGCATAAACCGCAACCCATTCCCAAATTCCCACAACTATGTCCTGTGTACTTGCCATATGATATACCATAGCGTGAAGCTTGGGAATAGTAAATTCAGATTGAGTAGTCACAGCCTTATTTACTTCCTTCCATGTCCTTATAGTTGTACAGATTCGCCATCATATTTATTCCCGCCCGCTAAGTTCGTGAAGTAACTGTTCAACCATACTGGCAGTGGATATCTGCCAACGTTAAATCCCCAACCCAGGCTAACGTACTAGCATTTAAAAAAACTGGCCAATTAATTGCTTTGATAACAAGATCTAAACTATTTCTTAGGCTAAATTATTGCCCAAGGGTGTAATATTGTACTTTTGGTTACATAGATAATAACAATTTATTGAGTAATAGTTACACGTATGTACAACGCCTTGTGATCCATGCGCTTGAAAGTTCAAAAAATTTCTTAAAACTGTCAACATAACAAAACAACCAATAAGAGAAGTACGTTTCTCTGAAGGCAAGCATTCAATGCTTGCAATCTTAAGTGGACATACGATAACTTTTTGGTTATTGCAGACATTTCAATGCACTGTTTCTTGAAGGAGACGTAAAATATTTATATAGGTCAGACGACAAGTTTCAGATCATTGTGTTGTCACTAATTATTAAAAAATACATTTCCAAATTTTGCTTATTTTAGTTACTAGGATCTTGGTTAACAGTAATGAGCTTTCAAACGAGTCGAAATATCGAAATATTGTAGTTCCGCCATTCTAATGAAATCTTGTAGGAATTCTTATGGTTACAGAAAACCAAAATCTGGTACAATGCAACGAACTTGAAAGCGGAAGTAATCAGTTCAGATAGACTTACCTTTTAAAATCAACTCTAAATTGGTTCTATCAGTCGCACCCATGTATAACTTTTGTTAGCATCCAACCGAACAACAAAATTAGTATGCCCCATTCTCGGGTACCGACTATAATAAATTGGATCTTAAGAGATATTGCAAAGAAAATAAGAAAAGGAAAACAGGAAAACAGGAAAAGGGGAAAATGTTTTACAAAGACATTGTCATCATCTTGGTTATACTTACTGTTTGTAGACGCTGTTGTCTTTTGCAATGGTTGAGGTGCTGAAATATAAAGTCGTTGTGCTGAACACTTGTACTAGACCGACACATTACAACCATAACGTGTTGAATACAATTCCGGCCCACACTCCAATAATCTGCCAAATAAACTTTGACAACAACAACATTGGCACAACAATAGTAAAAAACTAACATCATCGATACAATAAACAACAAATGAAGGAATGAAGGTACATCCTCATTGCCATCATTCGCGTCAACGCGACAAACAACAACAACAATGACAGCAATGAATAAGAAATATTATGGTGTGCACGAGCGAAGCAAGGGGAACGTTAACGAAAAATGTATGAGATATAAAATTATTTTCGCCCATACAATAGATTTGAATAATAACAATAATAACAACAGCAACAACAATTCGGTCAACATACATTGAAACTGAACTATAGTTTTGTTTAGCAAAAGCTTATGGAAATAAATCATCATCAAACAAGATTGGTTTGCATTCGTTGTTTTTGTTGTTATTTCTGTTTTATTTTAATATCGTAGAAAAAAGATCTAAACTTTGTTACTTAGCTTCCAACAATGATGATGATGCCGATGATGATACGGCTGATGACGCTCTAAGATGCTCTAAGCCACAAGCCACAAAAAAAAAAAAACAAAAAACAAAAAAATAAAAACAAAAATTGAGAGGATCGAGGATCAACCGAGCAGCAGAGAATCGTACAACAACAGCGTACAGCAACGTAAAGAAAAACTCAGCATGATTTATAAGTTCGAACTCTTTGGCAAAAAACGACTGTTTAAAGCTATATTGCACAACGCGACTTTTTAAGTGTTACGACCATAATTCAATGAATACGAACTTTGTTTGCATTGAATGTAATGAATGGTTAGTAGAGATATCTATGTACGGATAGCTTTGGCCAGCCTTTGTATTATACCTGTTTGTGTATGCGTGGTTTGTAAGCAGAGAGAAGCAGAGACCCCAAAACAACAAAACCCATCCTCAATAGGCTATTGAATAGATGCTAAACAATGAACAGGAGTAGATGATTTGGCGCAAAGCTTGGCCTCCGTTAAACGCTTCACAGTAGTTACTAGCGGGCGTTCAGCAGTTCAACGTTCAAGTGGCAGTGATACGCCCTAGAAATCTTTCAAAAACAGAAGACTTTTTTTTTCGCTTGGGCTATTATTGTTAATATAGATGAAAATTAAGCTTAACAACAGCAATAATAAAATTAAAAAAAAAAAAACAAGCGAAAAAAATTGTTCCAAAAAAAAATATATATATATGTATATATAAATGTATTTAAATAAACAGACTCGTCAGTGACGAGGAATTGTAATGATACGATCGCATTTTTGTCTTTGTCTAAACAATAATTTTATTTACTCTTATACTTACAAAATAAAAGTTACTCGCTACTATTGCAAACTGTTTCTCGGATGTTCATATGCATGCATACGTTACAATGTATTATTATTATTATTGTTATTATTATCACACAGTATATATCGTACGCTATATAGAATGAATGATTACCATGATCGGCAGAAAAAGTGAAGAGTAGGTTAACCAACCAAGTTTATACTATAATTGAGTTTAAGTAATAGCCTTTAAGCTATGATAGAGATCTGCGCGCACACAAGGTAAAGATAAAAAACTGGACAAAATCAAGAGATCAGTTAGCTTTATTTATGAGACTTACAAAAATACAGTTTAAAGACTTTGAATAGCAACAGATATATTCTAAACGGAGGTTTACTTCCCCTTATTATCTTGCAAATGCAAGGAAAGTCAAAAAATGAACACTTGAAAAAATGTTCACATAAAATCTTAAAAAAGTTTATATGATTCTTAGGATTGCTTAAGCAATTCATTTTCCAAAATTGCAATCCACGACCTTTTCACGGATTTTATATATATATATATATAGTATACTTGAGCGGTGTGAATAACAAAAATGGTTTGTGACTATCCTAAAAAACTTCGTTAGGAAGAGGAAATCTGATCTCAAATTTCTTCTTAGCACTCTCTAACGCTAGACTTTATAGGGAAACCAAGCAAATACATCCAGAAGCCCGATCATAATTATTAACATATTTCTCTTTTGCATAAATAATAATCATTAAAATCTTATACCTATGATAGAAATTTCACTTTAACTTGGTCACGTGTTAGTTTTTCTTTTAATAGAAACTTAATATCAAGGCCGAAGTTTAAAATCGTGACAAATGATGAAAAGTGGCCTCTACAACGTAGACCAGACAAACTCTCCTACATCTGGGGCCATCTATGGTAATGTACACAACTGCAACAGAACGAAATCATCACTAGGGAACGCTACCAAAAATAATTAATGCGATTGAGCCGGCCATGAAAAGCAGGGCGGCACTTGAAGGTGCATTTTCTCGTCATCGTCCGCAAGCACTTTTACTTTTTTAATAAATATAACTACACTTGTAAAATAAATTGCTGTGCTGATGTTGCAAACCATAATTTGCAGTGTGAATATACATTTTCAAGGCGTAAATAACATATTAACGCACACATGTTAACATATGGAATTGCTATTAATCATAACACTATTGCTTTTAAAAAACAGCAAAAATTATCCAAACTAAGGTCGGCAAACCTCCAAATGACATCTATGTCAGATTTCATGCCAATATCTTCAGCTGTAAACGAAACATGTTTGCTATACCCTACACTACATGGGATACAGGAGTGCATTATGTTAGTACGAATGTATGCAACACTCAGACGGACTTGAGGTAGATCCACCTTTCATTCTATAGACCGATTCAGAATCGCTGTATAAATCTTTGTATGCTTGTCTGTCCATCTTTCAGTCTTGTTCTCACATATTCAACCGTAGATGCTAATATTTGAGATATTTTGGCACGTCGGCATGTTTGGTCCAAAGGCCGAACGCTATTAAAAATGGTTCAGATTGGACCACATTTCCGACCACTTCATACATGACACCTTTTCTTGAAAAATTGTTATAGAAATAGGTATACTAAGCGAAGTGGTGCTAGGTATTTAATGGTGGGTGGAATTCCACTACAGTGTTTTAACTTGGTTTTGTTAATGCAAAAACAACAATTTCCGATTTTTCAAAAAGGGTATAAAAAATCCAGAAGAGAACAACAGAAACAAAAAAGAGCTTCAGCTTCCAAACTATTGGTTAAACCGTTTGGAAACAACGACAAGTGTACGGAATGAGTTTTTTTATGTGACACACCTTGTTCAAAGAATGCGGAGAAATGCTTGGCAGTTAAAGAATTGGCGCTCAAAAATCATCAATTCAGAATTAAAAACTTAACGGGATCAATACATTTATTCATTTTAAGGATTAACGCAATCGATTTTAATGCTCAAATGCGTCCCGTGCATCTCATGATACTGCATTGTTTCTTGCATTGCATTGCTCCTTTCCAGCTTTCTCGTTGAAAAGTTAATTCGTATCTTTACGCAACCGCTCTAGTCGTCTAACTTGGTCCTACCTAACTATTCGCTTTCTTGGGAAGACAAGAAACTGACCCGAAGCCATCGCGTTGGCCCGATTAAAGAGATAAACCTGAAGTGAAGAACGCTCTTCTTACATTAAAGTGGACAAGAATATTTCGCTAATCACTGAAGAAATTTTTTAATATACATTTCAGAATACTACAAAACTATGCTTCTCGTTCTTTTCTTGAGGAGTGAAGATACATTGTCGCTAATGTGAAGAAAATTAAAAACAAATGTTTAACATCAACCAAGGTCTTTAATATATAGACAAATATACTTGAATTTTAGTCCACTGTTCCAATTGAATAACAACGTGCTTATCTAGTTACGGCCGGGGATATTTCTAATATTAACAAAAGATCGGGAAATCTCGTGTTGTGACAGTTAAGCGCTTTCATTCGAGTCTTATAGGCTAAGAGAAATAATTTACAATTATCGAACAACATCGAAATTAATAATTTTATAATTTAATAAGAAATTCTTTGTTTTGACATTTTTGCAAAAACGGTTATGGAGAATTTTTTTGTTTAGTGTACTGACAATAAATTTGTTGCTGTAAACGAAAACATGGCATATTATATGATTATTATTTATTTATATACTGATTTCATTTTGCCGATTGAAATAAGTGTACACGAACAATAAGCGAAGGTATCCAGCAACATTGACCAAAAGTCTATTTTGCAGTAAAAGTAGTAAAAATCCAGTTGCCATTGTTCGCTAACATTCATTGAATCGCTTAATTAAATGTTCTACATCTGTTGTTGCCACTGTGTTTCAATGCAATGGAATTTAATATAATCTAAGCAACTGCAATAGCGAGAGAGACGAACGAACGAACAATAACCTCCAAAGACTCATTATGTTCTAAGATAACGTTCAGTAGGCTACGATGGTATGACTGTCAAATAATCTTCGCTCAGTGTTACTATATATTATGATGGTTAAGGCTGACTGACTGAGTGCTGTTGGTGCTGTTGCTGCTGTTGATGATGGAAAATTAATGCTTAATGCTAAGCCAAGGTTAGTTTTGTGATTAATAAGTTTTGGCGTGAATTGATCACCCAAACAAGCAACAACAACAACAATAATAACAACAACAACATTTTATCTAAGCTAAAAAGAAACAAACGAACAGCCGATCAACCATCGAAGCAAATGCTTATTAAATTTGCAATTTCCGCAGTTGAACCTTTGGGTCAACAGACCGATTTAAATCAAGACGTAATTATGGTGTTGCGGCTGACTGCCGCTATATTGCTGCTGTTGCCGTTGCTGTTGTTCTACAACTTCTTAAAAATTATACAAAGTGAAGCTATGCCTGTCTGCCTACCCATTTTATCTGCAGTTATCAGGCTTTATATGTCAGTGTGCCTTAGAAGAAAGAAAAAAAAATAGATTTTATTAAAGATTTTCTTATAAAATTGACAATTATTTTTGTGCGGCGTTTTAATTTCAGCCAACATCAAACAGAAACATCAAGCATCAGTAAACAACAAATATCGAACTAGAGCTCAATCGTAATTAATTTGCAGGTCGCAGCAAAGTTCAGAAGATCGGATTATAATTAAAACGTATTTATGGTACAATAACAAAATAGCAACAAAAATAATAGCAATAGAAAATCATAACAAAACGTTAAGAGCCAAAAAGGAAAAACAAAGCAGAAAAAAAACAACAACATTAACCAGCTTCAGTGGAAGGAGAGAAAGATAAAACGCCAAAAATCAGGTGAAGGCCGCCAGCACGCCAGAGATACGCCCTGTTGTTGTTGTTATTGTTGTTGTTGTTGTTGTTGTTACTGTGGTTGCTTTTATTGTTGCTATTGCTGTTACCGTTGTTAATAGCTGATCTGTTGCGCTTTTATTCCACAAAACTTACCAGCAACTATAAAAATGGTCTTAAGAGATCTAAGGCGATCACTGGTGTTTGTTGGTGAACAAATACTTATATACGTCTTCAGAAAGCACAACTGTTTTATGAACGGAACAATTGTTTCTCTCTCTCTCTCTCTCTCTCACTCTCTCGCCCTATCTCTCTTGCTGCAATGCCGTGTCATTTCAATTGCAAATTTGCAAAAGGGAAGTGTTGGCAAAAAATTTTTGTCGTCGTCGTCATTGCCATCGTTACTTTATCTTAGCAAACGACGTCGTTACAGTCGTCACTCGTCTATATTATGATTAGCTTTTCTTGCTGATAATATGTTATGTGTTATTTTATTTCATTGTATGGTATTGTTGTTTGTTGTACGCTGTATTTTTTATGTCACAGTTGTTGTTATTGGTTACGCTTTTATTGTTGTTGCCTTTGCTGTCGTCTGAATGATTATGAAAAGCAATTATGTTGCAATATTGTTACAGATCTATTGTGATCAATTTCCATAAATTTTGTCAGTTTGATTATCGTTTTTGTGACTTAATCGCTCTGTCAATTCTATTCTTTTTCAATAGAATAATAGAAAATCGATTAAAGAGAATCGAATAGAATAGAATCAAATTCCAAACGTGTAGCTATTGTTTACGGTAGTTTGAAAATTTCGAGTTACTTAACTGAACTATAATACGTACACGCGTCCATTTGTTCTCTTATATGAATGGCGTTCGTAAGTTTCAATTTAAATCTATTTTTAAAACCTTTTCTAGTTCTATTATTATTATAGATTGCAAAAGAGTGAAAAATTGATTCATTTTTTATATGCATATATATTTTGCCACGATTCTTTAATTTATGAGTGACAAAATCCTCCTTAAAAAATGGAAAAACAAAAACATACCTCAATATGATATAATTCTTTTTTCATTCGTTTTGACCTTTTATACGACGTACATTTCATAAAAAAAGCTTATAATTGTCTTGAAATTTCTTTACTTCTATGACTACATGTGTGATTTCTAGGCAGTTAATAAACGATTGACACGATATAGTAGTTTTTCATATGCCAAAAGTTGATTGAAATCAAATTCGAATCGTACGCTATTTCTAAATTTTTGAACTGCATTGACCAAGTTTCAAATTTAAATAACTAATACTTAACCGGCATAATTGGTATAATGTAAAAAAAAAAAGAATGGGTTGCTCTAGCGTATCTATCTGAATCCTAAATTTGATCCATGTAAACATGACAGGCGAACAACGATCTTATTGGCTCAGGTAATCGATGAAGCAAGAAATGATTGTTCTTTCAAAGTAATAAAAAACAAATATTTCGGGGGTATTAAATGGACACAACGGGTAGTATTTCCTTTATATTGGATCATTAAACGCTATTGAGTACGTTTGCAGGTTCTTACCTGCAACGGGCGCTTTAGGGCTTGGGATAGGTCCACAATGACCTTTGAAAATCATACTTTACGAATCAATCTGAACTTATCTGTCCGTATGTCCGTCTTGTTTTCTTATGTTCAATCTACAGGTTATGGAGATATTTCGATGAAATTTGGCTCACTAACGTGTTGAACTATTGAAAATGGTTCGAATCAGACCATTTTGTCAGCCGCTTTTAACATAACGCTTTGTCATGTATGCCTGTAGGGTGGTGTAGGGTATTTAATAGCGAACCATGGCTCATTATAGCGCTTTTACTTGTTCTAGGTCAAATTTTGCTCCGAATTTTAAATCATAGATTGTAAGTTCCAATTTTTTGCTTTTCGCATGCTCATCAGATTAATTTCACGACTTGAACTATGTCTGTTGTTTAAAAATGTAAGTTGATTGACAAGCGTGCGTATAGCGCCCAGTAGCAATTTTCGCAACCGGTGCGTCTTTTTGTTTTAAAGAAATTGACAGGTAAATGCGCGTATAAATCCCAACAATTTTATAATGGGTGAATGGTTCCGAAAAAATTCTGTTCTTCACTCAATTGCGATAACTTAGCACCAAATGGGATAATCTATCGCGCAATTGCGCATCGACAACTACCAACGACACTGTGTATGTACTCTAAGAACCACCACTCAAGCGAATTCAGTTTCCTAATCAGTTACCGCCTGACGACGTTAAACACATAGTGTGTCTGCTTTGGGTCATGTGAATCTTATAGATTGGCTGACATTGTCCGATTGTCTATTTCTGAGTGATGTCAATTGAAGAACAAATCCAGTACGACGAACGTAAGTTTCATTCCAAATATCTTTGGGCAAAAAAAACATTTTTCATTTGCTACTTTACAGATCGCTCTGTGTGTTTTACGTCTGCATCTGACATGAGTCTTAATCAGACGGGTTGCCTACAACCATCGGCAATCGAGGTAAGTTGATTGACGACCCCCTCAGGGAGAAAGACAATCCCCATTGAAGGGGGCCTTTCTACCCTGAAGTACCGCAATAGAAGATGGGTGTGGGCCAAATTCTCGCTTAGTGGTCTACGTCGAGGCCTGTCTAAGCACCTCTTCAATAGCTCCCCGCGAGACTTTGGGGTAACCACAGCCACCACGAATACTCCCCGAAGGGCCGTACCCAGCAGTCAGGCAAGAAGGCATTCTCCGGCATTCCGATGGGTTGTGTGCATCTTCCTGCCAAAGCAATCCAACTTTGGGCAACCTGACCCCCGTGGACACCCTTTAATTTCTTGGCTTATCGTTCAAACCAGAACTTACACCAAGCTATACAGCTTTGGGTGATCTCATACTGTACGCTTTTCGCTCTTGCCTTCGGACTCTCCACACGTCCCGGACGGCCCAGCCTGACTATCCTTCCTCAAGGAAAATAATGCTTCCAAGGTTGTCGTCGCACAGAACACACACCTATCTGTGCCCCAGCCCACTTGGTATCGCTGGCCATCATTAGATGGCCACCAAGAGAACCTAATAGGGAAAGAAATGCTTCCTTTTAGTAAAAAAGAAAAGCCCCTTCCAACTAGACCCCTTCCGCTTTCCAAGAGAAAAACCTATTGCTAGGTTATAGATAGAAGCCTTAAACCTTTCTTTGCCATTGACTGTGCGACTCTTAAAACCAAAGGAAACTAAAGAGCCATAATGCACAGAAAATGTTTAGGAGCACCACGAAAAAGTGAAGGTTTCGGCACATCTATGGGTAAAACCAAGGGACCCCATAGTTTCGCTCCCCTTGCTACTTTACAGCGAGCTATGAAATGAACACAAATAATCAAGAATGTGTACAAAAGTCCGGTGATTTGCTTTAGTAAACTTGAAAGTTAAGTTAAAGCCAGCAAAAAAATCCCGGGATATTTTGATGCGAAAAATGAAACTGTGCCGAAAAGACGTTTGATCACTTGGGTCTTAAGCCATCGTTTGAAAACATTATTAAGCACAGGAAGCAATGTCTGGTAAGTATAGGGAGCGGGATAGCATATTTCACTTCAGTGAAAGTGCTAAGACTTTTTGAATAGATTTTACCATATGGAAACGTGCTGAAAATTCACGATTACATTAATTTTGGTCAATTGCCCCGCTTAACGACTCATTCGCTTCGGTTGATCGGAGGTCGACAGCGGTTCTTACTGGTCATCACATATGGAGTGAAAAACACAAACGTAATCTATGACTCATTTTATCTGTAAGATTGAAGTAAAGCTTGCTATCTGCCATTTGGTTTGTCTTTTGAAAGTATTCAATGGATTTAAGCTCAAGAGCATTAAATCGCTCTCTCTTACATTGTTCATACACACCTTTTCATTTTAACATATCCGCCCTGGTTGGTTTACCTTCCGTTAAACCATTGAAACTGCAACAATTTTCTATGATTCTATGACTACAACATTATTACTCCGTATATCAAACAAAAACTTAACATCAATTCAAGTTTGACATTGCCCATCTGAACTGATTACCAAGCTAATAGCAGAGCACTCTTTACACATTTTTTAGGTCAATGAATTAAAAGGAAAAAGTTTTGAAAAAAATAAATTTTAATTTTAATTTTATAAAATAATGTTGCATCATAACGTAGGTAACAGTCTTTTTCTCTGCAATGAAGCTTAATAAGTAAAAGTGAATGGTAAAAAAACAATCAGGCAAGAGGCCGTAGTGATTGATACATCAACTAATAAAAGAAGTGCATCTAAAGAAAAGAAGAAAACAAATTTCAATTAAAAATTGTTTTTTTCATTTTAAAGCAAGAGTTTTTTCACTTCACTAAGAAAAAATTTGACATGCATATCTAATAATAACGAAAAATATTACCTTACGCCTCTTTACAAAAAAAAAAAAACGAAACAATAATGAGATAAGCAGTAAAAGTGGTTATATTCACTTTGAGACGAAGTTTGCGCACCCATCACTTCAAGCAGATACATATCTTAAACTACCTTAAGCTTAAGGTTGGTTTAAAACATTGCAAGTAGACCTCACACGCCAGTAGCAGTAAGTAATAAAAGTACGTCATATCACATCACCCATCCGAAATCATTCGCAAAACTACTTGTGTCTAATTACAAGGCGGCGGAGACCTTCATTAGTAAGAGATTTCATCTTCGAGCGGGCCAGATGACCGAGTGACCCCACCTCGTTCGAGCATATTATGAAGATACTTAAACTTTCCGGAAAGTTTTATATTCGGCTTTTAGGAAGTATTATCAGAACATTAGCTTTTGTTCGCGTCCTCTTTCGGCGACGGAAATGTTAATGCTACAGATCGAGCCATAAGTCATCTCATACTTAAACAAATATATATTTGTCACAAAGCTCTCTTGTTAATTCTAGAAGTATCGAGAGCAATGTTGGAATAAAGTCTCAGATGATTCTTCCAAATATTTTTAGCACGTTTTAAATGAATAATTGCTTTAATCCATAATTTATTGACAAGAACTTCTTGGTATATTATGTTTTGCAGCTTTCGATAAAATTTGTAGATGTTTACGTGGACCGTTATGTGCAGACAAGTAACGCATATTTTCGCCCTACAAGTGGAAGCATTAGCCGTGCAAGATTTCACTACTCTTTCTTACTTTACAAGGTTCCGAAGGCATTTTTATGGAATAGATCATGCAAGCCTGGACGGAAGGACATGTTTAAAATTTGGAAGTATTTATATTTTATATAATCTTTACATCGCATCGCATGATTAGATGTTACCATCGAAATGACAACACCTATATACCGTTATCTCCTTTGAATGTAGACATAAAATTTACAAAAATTAGTTTCAATAGATAGTGATAAGTCATACAGCAATGACTGTAAAACTTTTATAATGTACATACTTACGTACATGAAAATTATGAACACCTACGCTTTAGAGAAGATTATGGATTGAAAAAATATATGAATGTGTGAAGGACGTGAGCACAAAAGAAAGGGTAGAAAAAGATTAATCCATTACATGACACATAACTGGCAAGTTGTCGACTTAAAGAATTTTATAAATTATTACTACGATTTTTTAAGCTTTCCTTGAGAAGATAACCAAGGTTGCAAAGGTTTCCTTATCGTGGGCTTTGGTAAAACCGGAAGTTAATTGTGAGTAAAAAGACGAAATTGAAAAAAATATAATTAATTAAAAAAATATTGGACCTATTAAAAAAAGGAAAGCTTAATTTCATTAAGCATTTAATTTTACATACACAAGACAACAAAATATGTTCATAAACTGTGTAAATATAGAATAGATAGACTGTCAAGTATCTTAATGACACTCCAATAGAGTATACAACCAGCTTTATCATTAATACATTTACAAAGTACTTGTTCACGTATGTGTGTGTGTGTGTGTGTGTGTATGTGTGTGTGTGTTAACCAGACATGCACACACATCAAAAAACACCATATAGTACAAATAACTTATGTATATACTATAATAATAACAAAATACTATACATCAGCTCGGAATTGCAGTAATACGCTGTGATATGGTGGCTTGCCGGCTGACTGGTTGGTTGGCTGACTGCGTGGTTGGCTGTCCGTCCGTCTGCCTATCTGCCTGTCGTAGTCGATAGACTTAGCTTAGTGGTGGTGGTTATTTGTGCTTCTTTATACATTTTTATTATATTTGTGTTTGTAAATATTGTTTGTATGGATGTGGCGATTATTTAACTCGCTTTTTATGCGATTTGCGGCTGCCGTTGTTATTGCTGTTGCTGCTTCTTATTTACTACTCAATTTCCTTTCTTTTCATTCGCTGATTCTTCACAAACGATGAAGCGGGCGGGTCTTCCGTACATAAGGTGCGCGCCAGTTAAAAATATAAATACAAAATATACAAAAACAAAAACAGCAACAACGCATTCAGTCAGTTGTTCAAATTCACTCATTGTGAAGCCCCAACCAAAACTAAATAAATAGCATCACTAAAACCACTAGATATGTGGAAACATACACGCTTAGATATACAAATACAATTACATGCACACAATTCCACAGAACACTGACAACATTGAATAATGTTAATGTGTTGTTTTGATTTTGTTGTTAATGTTCTCGTTTCTAATTCGTAAACGCATGAATAAATAATTATAATAAATGACAAATCGTAAGCCTTGATAAAGAGAAACAAGTAAACCAAAAGGCATCCCACTTGCAACTAGAGTTTAATAAAGCTCATGATATTCATTAAAATATTCATAGGAAATTAAAAAACGAAATACATTAAATTTAGATAATTCTGAGACAATTTAATTACAAGCCTCTTTCCGTTCATTATTGAATTCCCGAAAAATCCTAAAGTTGACACTAAAAACAAATACTCAGTCCACTTAATAGTCATTTAGAGTATATTCATTTCAGAAATTACGACTGTCTATTCACAAGTGGACTATGAAAAGTAGAGAAAAAGGGAAAACTTTCCTTCAAAAATGATCTGCAACAAATAGCAACAATGGCCCACAAGCAAGATATTTTTGAGGAAAATTTTAGTGGAAATTTAAATAATCGGCTACCCAGCTTTTTTTTGTACCCCATTTTTATTTAACTTCCACAAATGTAAGCTGTTATGTAGAATTTTTAATGAAAATATGTTGTAACCTTGCGATTTTTCCCTTTCCATAGTTACTTTTATTTTTAAGTAATTAAGAATTCAGCTTCCACAACAATCTTTGCAGCGGTTTCATTCACTGGCTGGGAATGGACAGACGAATAGACGCACAGACCGACAGTCGAATACACTGACAGACGAACAGATGAACAGTCTTAGTCAACTTAAATTCTTACTCTAATTACGCAATACGTGGTCTGGGAACCTTAACAACATATTATACTCCTCACAGAAAAAAGACTTCGAGCAGAAAGGACCAGTTATAAAAAATCGCATTTTGTATTTTGCGGTACGAATGAAAATGTTGCTCGACAAGACAATAAAGCATTGACTAAACAAAAGTTAATCGAAAACAATAATGTCTGCTGAATGCAGGCGGGCACACTTGCATACTCCAATTTATGGCTGCATGGGTTTGCGGGGCGAGTTTATGTCGCATGAACACGAACACATTCAAAATTCTCGATATCATGACTTTTCATATTATCGCAGATATCCTATTTGAACTTTCAATACCATAAGGCATTCATTGTTCATCCCCCGTCACAATTCAGCAATGAAGTTAAAAAGAAAAGTCACGCCTCCCGCAAATACTTTTTTATTGTCATAAATCTCGACTTACGGCGAACACCACCAAAAACTGTATTATACAAATTTCAGTGAATAAATTACCTTGTGGAAAACAGGAATAATATACTCAACCACCGCGTTGGACATTGGAGGTATTAACGATATGTAAATTGGAATGTCTTATAAGAATGGTCGCGAAGCACTGAATGGCACGCTCACAATCAGCGACAACATTAAGAATTTTATTTATTTATTAAGTAACCTGAAAATTGTAGCATATGGTAATAGAATATCCATTCCAAAAATGGAACAAGGTCAAGGTTGTCTACATACCTTCGGAAGGGTGAAGAAACGAGTATCTGGCAAAGTCTTTCAATACCATCAGGTTTTATTCCTGCCTCCTCTAAACATTGGAGCATACCTTAGATTAGTTCAAATGGAAAGCCTTACTACTACTATGACAGCATCCACTTGAGTGGCCGAGGAGACAAAGGATCTCGACTAACAACTGAGTGGTCGTGAGTTCAAATCTCAAGAGCGATAGAGTTTTCAATAAAGCCGGTAGGCTTAGATGCATGTGCTTTAAGACCTTAGGCTTAGAATTTATTTCTCTGGCTAACTCAACTACAATAACAATAATAATAATAATACTATGACTATGAATTTGCGTAACTTGACCGGCATGGTACAGAACACAACGGGGGCAAAGCAGGTGTCCTTTGTGATATTCATTAATATATAATGATGTGATATGATGTTTGATAATAATGCACATAAAGGCTATTCAAACCTCGTGAGTAAACAGAAACATTCCATATGTAGCTGGAGAAATGATAATCAACATGTTGGGCTCTACGTTCATTACAATCGAGATGCCTTTCTTCGTTCGTAATTTGGACCCTGATCTAAGATACATCGCTGGTAGAATTAAATTATTTGGGCTTCAAAACATTGATTTTAATGAACGTACACACAGACTCCTACGCCAAAACAAATTATTAACCATTAGTCCGCAAAGACTGGTCCCAGTTCCTTTCCCTAGAAAAAGGAAAGTATAATTGAACAACGCTAGTCTAAACGACATTGTATCTAGTTACTCCGACGAGGTAAAATTTCTATGTGTCAAAATCAAAACCAAGGTTATTTTTGAGTTTCTATATCCAATCATATAAATTTTAGGAAGATCTTCCTAGGTCCTATACTACCATAATTCTAAACATGCCAACCTGGAGATGTAGTTCAGTGACTTGAGATCACGTAAAACACTGTAGCGATGGCGCTAAACCAAATTCCTCTTCTCGCATTCATTGGGGTGATTGGAACTATTAGGTCTTAGTCGTTAAGGTAGGAGCGCCGCCGGGCACTTACCAAATATCGACAAACTGAAGCTAGGAAATCCCATGTGTTGGCTGGAATTTCAGACCTGCTCGTTACGAAACAGATACTATTCTACCATTTCAAGTTTATCATACCAGAGAGATCCGATCGGGATGGCCCAGACCCAGGGGGTGTGGCGGCAGTACAAAAATAATAAACTAATTGGTGATTTAAAAAAGAGAAAATAGCGAAACTAAGATCGCCATACGTAGCCCGAAATAACCACAATAAAGACGGATATCATTTCAAACTCTAGTTAACATATTTAAGATCAATGTCAAAATCAATCACATCGATTAACCAGTTTCTTTTTACACGTTAGAGCTGTTTTAAAAATCCACTCCAAAACGAACATATCTGCTCTCAACGCACATGTAAACATGATCCCAATCATCAACTTACATTTCCACGGTGTTGCAAAATATGCCATATATTAAAATTTAATATCTTAAATTTTTCAAATAACTCAAGCATTGCCATATATTGTACATACAATGTACCGTATGTTACAAATATATAGTGGAATGTTTACGCTTTTACGTTATGGTCGTATTTCGCTCTAAAACATATTTATTTAATTTCGAAAGACATTTCGCAAAAAACAACCATCATGGGCATCCAAAAAAAAAAATTCAAACTAAACTGAAGGTAATTTCTTTTTTGTTTTTACCGATTTTTTTCCTAATGACACCGGAAAACATAAAGGTTGCCATATCATTAAAATCTTTTAAAAATGACAATTAAAATGAACTGTACTTTCATTTTGAAACCTGCAATTGCAATGCAGGAAAACATTAAACCGTGAACACAACTCATATAAAGTATAACATGGCTGTTGCAAACGGACAGCAGAAGTTGCATTAATTAATTTACTGGGGTACACACCATACCGACTTACAGTGTTTTCATTAACACAAATGTGAAATTTGAAAATTTATTGGCATATTAAAAAAAACCAATTGATATACGATCCACGTATTATATACATATATGAGGACAAATTAACAAAAAAAAAAAAAAAAAAAAAAAATTAAAGACAAAAACAAAACTGAACTAATATATTGTGCTTGCAGCCTTAAATATAGTTTTACTAAAATATTTTCAAAAGAAAAAGTGTGAAGGCAGTAAAAAAAAATACATCACTATTGACATTGAATTTATGACGATGGCAGTAGTAGACGCAGGAGTCGTAAAACTTGAACCTTAAGAGTAATAGGAGGGAAAATTGTACTCTCATTTCGAACGTCCCATTCACTAACCAAGACTTGGAGCCAATAAGCCAAATGCTCACATGAAAGTGCTGAAGCGAACCATAGAAAAGCGACAGTTGTTACTGAACTTTTTTTCAAGCTAAATTAGTTCTACGTTAGAAAAGGGAAAATGAATGTAATATCGATTTCTCTATGGTATAGCGCAACAGTTTTTCCTTTTTCGCTTTCTTAAATACGTAAGTGATTGAGCGCATTCTAGCAAAGGGGGGCAATAAATCAGCGATTGAATATACTTTTCCAGATTGTCAAATACATAAATTAGATAGAGTAAGGAACGAATTTTCATGTTACTTAAGTCGCTTTAATTATTCGCAAAGGCTCTCTTATACTAATAATTAGAAACCTTAAGAAAAGATAATGCTTAAGAAAAGCTAAGCTCGGATTCTATCAAACACGTAATAGAAAGCTAGGTTCTTTCTTCTTCAGACATACGCTACAACATTCGAAAAGAAAGCATTCACTAAATAGATTATTAAAGAAGCATAACGTCCAGAGACCGAATAACTATAAATAAATAATCAATATCTTTACACTAATCTGGCGCCGATTACGCAAGGTAGCTAAGCTATCCGGAATTGTACTACACTCTTCAAATTTTCAATATCACCAATGAGCTTGAATGTACAACATGGGATATAATGGTGAGTAAAACAGGTATATATATAGAAGGAAAGATATAATAGAGTCCTTATAGAAGCGCGAACAAAGACATGAAAAAGACAGAATACATGTCTTGAAATTCTTCTTTCAAAGTTTTCTTTTTCTGCAACGTAAGATCATGAATTTAAAAACACTGTTTGCAAAAGTAAAATAGGAAAAATTTGCAAGTGTTTAAGTTAAGATTGAAATAAACTTACAGCAAACAGAACAATGACAATTCAACTTTAACTTTAAGCTCATACCTAATACTAAAAGAAAATCATAATGATGAGTCTCTATGAATGACGTATCAAATAAATGAATGAATGAATGACTGACTGACTTAAATGGTTGCATGTCATTTCTACTGCTGTCAATCTAGTTTCTTTTATCATTATATTTTTTACAATATTGTTGTTGTTGTTATTACTGCTGTTTTAGTCATTTTTACCAGTCAGCAAATAATAAAAGAAAAACGTTACATTAAGCAGCAGACGAAAAACTTACAAGAGGAAAACAGTAGCAAAAATCTTTACAAATCTCTGACAGATCCACTCTAAACTCATTCATTCCGTCAACCAGCCAACCATCCAACCATCCAACCATCCAGCCAGCCAAGCAAACAAGCAGCCAGTCAGTCATTCAGTCAACTAGTCAGAGTAAGTCAGTTTCTTTTCTCTATGCCAACTGACCATTTCAATGATAAAGTGCCACAATTTCAAGGAAAAGGCACTTTATTTACCGCTACAGCACACAAATTCACATAATATAGACCACGCGAAATAGTTTATACATATGAATCTACATCTACTGCAAAAAACCCAACAACAACAACAACAACAGCAACAACACTAAAAATAATAAAAACAAAAAAAATCTCCAAATTCAAGATATGTTTAGTGTCCAAACGTTCATCCGTGTCCATTATAGCAATCTCACCAGACTGCACATACACAAAGTAAGCGCATAAAGTAAAAAAAACACCAACGTAACTAATTTTAAGATTTGATCGATTTCGTGCGCTGTTCTTGTTAAAAGATTAAACTATATCAAGTCAGTAAGATAATGCCCATCTCTTCTCGAGAGGTAACAACAGCAGCAGCAATGCTACAATAGCATTTAAACACTTCTTCTAACTATCGAATCTCGCACGTGAACTTACTTTTTTTTTTTTTCATTCTTCAGAAAGAAAGATGCCGCAATAATCAAATCAAATTACATTACAAAGTATAAAGTAACTAATGAAAGACAAGCAAATGAAAGGCATTAAAATAGATTTTGCATTAGATTTTTATTCAGCGATCAGCAAATACGCGAACATGAAAATTCATTCAAATTATATCAAATTATCAAACCCCTTCTTCTTCTTCTTCTTCGATTGTAAGCTGTAATATGAAGTAATTGTTCTCTTCTTTCTCTTACGCTTCAATTTTATTCTTCAGTGACGAAATTCTCAACCATTTGGTTAAAATAAACTTTCGGATAAGCATTTCCTTCATAAGCAAAATTAGTTCGTTACATTTCCCTTTTCAGTTTTCTTTCTATTTTATCGTTTTCCTTCTTCCGAACACATGTTATAGCCCAGACACTCAGTAACATACTAATACTCCAAAAGTTAAAACCCATAGTTTATTAAACTAACTGTAAACTGTTTACTGTTAACACAAGCACTTTACAAATATTATGAATGAGCACTATGAATGAGATATACGAGCATCACTGCCAGCAATTACTCTCTCTCTTCCCGCTCTTGTTTAAAATAAGAGATGCATTCGAATCTAGTGAGGGCGATGTGAACATATTTTCCAAAGAGAGGTCGTTAAATGAAAATGTCCAGTAAACCGTTTGTTACGCATAATGTTGATCAAGCAAAGCAAGGAATTATTTTGATTTTAGTTAGCACCGATTATCTTTGCACGCGCCTTTAGTTTTAGAATTAAATAACCTACGACAGTTATTGATATAACGGCTTGAAAAAATAACCCGATCAGATTGATTTTCAATAGCGTTCGTCCTTGGGCCAAAATACATCAGCACAACAAATTTCATCAAAATACCTTAAAAATTGAGGTCCGAATTTGGAACACAAGAAAAAAAGACAAACGGAGGGACAGACAAGCTTGGAAAGTGATTCAAAATCGATCGGTATGGTAAAATATGGGTCCATCTTAAGTCCTCCTGTACCGCAAGTGGTGTAGGCCCCAAAGCATATTAACATATTTTCTGATTTGCAAAAACTGAAAGCAGTGTCTCACAGATAGTTAATTATACGGGCAAAAACCTTATAAATCCTTTACTATACTCATTCCACTAATGAATAGCTTTTTGTTATAACCGGAGCATTGTTTCGATTCGGCTAAACTTAAGACCTTGACGGCGTTGACAACATTATTTTGCATCACATTATTCAACTGGGATAACGTAAATGCTATAGCATTCATATAATCGAAATCATGACAAAAAGGGCCAATGAGAGAATTCTACCTCCTTTTAGAGCGCGGAATTCTACGAAATTGAAGATACTTTCAGTAAAATGGAAAATACACAGAGAAAAAACAAGTGCTAACACTATCGTAAGACATCGGCCACACCTTACCCACATATCGGCTTTTTACAATAAGGCATTATTTGGAAAGTGATCGGATAGGTGTTCCTATCCGCACTGCTTTCAAAAGCACGTCTTTGTAGCAAATTGCATCAAAAAATCTCAAAAATTTCAAAAGTAGACTGAACACAAGGAAACTCTAATAGACACTAAAAGACTAAGAGACAAGCTTAAATTGATTCAGAATTATTAATGAGTATATCTCAAGTTCTTCTGTTTGTTGCATACATCCGCAGGAACTCAATATACTGTTGCACCACAACTGCTATAAGGTATAGGATAATATGAAAAAATCTAATGAATGAGTTAGTCAACGATAATAATTAAAAACGAGTGAAAACATAATAGTCGGACTAGGCCGACTATTAATTTCCATCCACCACACTGTCTAACACAATTCTTATTTTTGCCATAGAACAGAAAATGACACCCTGTTTTTATATGAAGCTACTAATATAGAACTGTATACTAAAAATGACACCCCTTTGCAAATAAAGGCGTACTTTTCGTAAGAATGGTTGTCACCAAAAAGTTTAAAAATTGAGGTATGTGTTCAAAATTCCGAACAGTTAATTTTTATATCAAATTCCTCTTATGGTCAATTTTCGTCATAACATATTAAAATTTATACTGTTCTGATCTTTAAATGCTCAATTTTTGCGAAAGTCTTTATATAGGGTAGGATACAAAAAATAGGCCGGTCCAAATTAGGTATACTTATTTTTTTTTATCTTAAATTATTATTATTATTTAAATTTCAACATAAAGCGTTGGAAATTAGAGCTTTTAGTCATATAAACTCCAGTTTTGTTATATGAGAGGGTTCAAAAAATTTCCAGAGACAATCTAAAGTTTGCACCCCAATTTTGAAGGCCGAAATATTATTACTTAGCCACTTTTGTCAAGAAATTTTGAAAATTGCAATTTTTTCCGTATAACGACAATTCAAAATAGGACGTTGTATGTAGAGGGGTCGAAAAAGTGAAGTACGTCAAAACAGGCGAATGTACCAAATTTCATCAAAATATCTCAAGAAATGCATCAAACGGACAGATACAGAATCATTTTATGAATGGATCGGCATAATAAAAGGTAGTTCTATCCTAAGCCCGCACAAACTAAATATGTCCTGTACAACAAAAAGTGGTGTAGAATACAAACATCAGGGTTATATAAAATTAAATGAAAAATAAAAATGGCTTCAAGGAAAGCGGACGGGCAAAGTGCAGTTATTGCAGTTATTGAGAAGAAAGCACTCGGAAAAATTAAGGGGTACTTTTATTTCCCTCGAACTATCTTACGATAGTCAAGAATACCTTATCGTCACTGCTTTGGAAACTTTCGATTAAAGTCCATTTTTTTTGATGCACATTAAACAGCAATACTAGTTCTTTTAGAAGACTAACTCTCAATATAGAATTTTTGATGCATAGATTCCTTAGAAGCATAGCCGTCTTATTGGTATTTCTAAATGGTTTAAAGTCAATTTTTAATTTAATAAAACTGAGAATAAATGAACTAAAATCCAATGTTATTTCAATCGGGAGTTATGGTAGATGTGAAATATAACGCGAAACCGTAGCATTAGAAAAATGTTTGCAGGGTTATTACCAGTTCTACTACTTTGCGTTACAATTTTACTCTTAATGCAAGTACTTTGCAATTTACTTGTGGATCTTAAGTTTAAATCAAACTTAACCTCTATCTCAACAACTAAGCCGAGTTAAGAATCTAAACTCGTTCTCTCTCATAATATGTGCGCGTTGTGTATATTTCCAAGATGCTCTTCTAAACACAACGTCTCCGTTGTATACATATACACACAAAACAATACTATAACAATTGGGCGGAAGATACTCCACCCAATTTCGGATGCAAAGGCAACAACAACATGTACCTACATAAATACAATATTGAACTACCTCAATTGGAATGCTAAAACACTGCTACACAATGGTACAATCGGTTAGACGCCATACGGCCGCGCGACTGCAGTAAAGGACAATAAGTGACTCCGCTCTTCTATTTACAATTCATTCATTGAGTAAAACGAAGCAAAGTAAGTAAGTATGGTGGAGGTACGATGTTCCGCGCTTGTTTCTTCTACGAACGGATGGATGCAAGTACTTTGCAATAATTGCAATGGGAAGCTTCTTACCAGACGTAAAGACATGGCTTTCGGGTTGCAGTCTCGACAACAGCGTGAGTAGCGACAGCTAACGTTAACAGCATAAGTATACGGTATTTTGTTGTTATTATTGTTGTCGTAATGAATAACTTGTAATTGTAACAGTTTTCGAGGTGGTGGTGAGCGAGCGCACAAACGTTTCATGAGATTCCCCCATAGTTTGTTGTTGTTGTCTTCTTCTTTATTTGCTAAGCTGCTGCTGCTGCTGCTGTTGTTGTCATTGTTGTATGTGATGGCTAACTTAAACTAGATGATAGATTTGAAGTAAATAACAGCAGCAGAAGCTTAAGCAGCGCGTGTGCAGTGTTTAAAGTGTTGATCTCGTTCGGGTGTCTTTTTCTTTTTTATTTCTTTTTTTTAACTATTTGTGTTGAGTGTTGTTGTATTTTGCGTTTGGATTTCGTTTGGGGGTAAAGCTGAAGCGCTAAGATCGTTATGAATTCAGTACTTCATCACGTACCTGTGGAGAATGGTCGCCGTTTCGGGTTAATCCAGAAACCACACGCACACTTATGTACGTACAGACAGTCAATAGACAATTGCAACTGCATGTTAACTGTTAACTGCAGTCTCGACATCAACAAAAAAGCATACACATGCTCGCGCGCGCTCTGGTTTTGTTTTTTAAACAACTCTTCTACAAATAGCGTAATCGGCGATCGTAGAGGAAGAAGACCGCTTGTTGGATTTGGATTTGGATTTCATTCACTGTTTGTTAAGTTGTGGTCGAGCATAGACGGACGTTTATAATTGCGCGTGTGTCGGTCGTCGGTACACGAACGAGATCATCCATCAGTAATTTGAAATTTAATACGCTTTCCTTTAATAGTAAATGTTTGTGTGATAAATTTCTTTAATAAAAACAAAAATTGATAAAGAGATAAAAAAAAAGTAAATAAAAAGAAACAACTGCAACGTGACGGTAAATAGAAAGTGCAAGACCTCGCAACATATTGAAAAGATATATGTATCCAATGCCAAAAAAAAAGGCGACAACGCAGGACATTCTCGTAACCAACTCAAATACTCCGCTCAAGTGTTCATAATAAAAATTTTAATAAAAATATCTATCACTGGTGCTTATAGTATTTCGAAAAAAAAAATTAATATAAAAGAGTTTAGTGTCATCATTTTTCTCTGGTCGTTCAAACCTAAATAAAACAAAAAAATAATAACTTCTTACATTCCATCTCGCTTAACAAATGTAAAAAAAAAAAAAAAGGAAAAATTAAAAAAAAAAAAAAAAAAAGAAAGAAAGGCTTCTTGTAATGTGTGCGGTTTTATTGCGAACTCATACGAACGGATGGATACCTGTTTACCTACCTAACCGACACAACTTTTAAATTACGATTAGCCACTTCCGGATGCACAATCATCTTGTAAGAAACAACAAAAAGCAATAACACTTCGTCTCACAACGAAGGATGATGGTCCAACGTGAACGCAATAAACAAATAGGCCACCACTACCTTTCTTCTATCTTATTAAGCGGCATCTAAGCAACTATATACGCATATATATATATATATATATATTAATTTTCCCAACTATTCAACATCCTCAGCGGACCAATCAACAATTTCACTTAAATCATTTACTACAAAAAAAATACGAGCAAACATTTATTGCGCCTTGCCTTGGCTTGGCTTGGTTTGGCTTTGCGTCTTCCTGTTTCTTCTATATAACAACATCTTTTAAACGGATATCCGTTCTGCAAATAAGTTGAAGCCATAACCACAGTGTTTGTGTTTGTGTTTACCCTACGTTCATGTGAATATTTAAGGTTGTGAAAACAAGTACCGTTCGTTTAAAATGGATGCAAAAATTATCATCATAATCGCCAAAGCATTTGTTTGACTTGTTTCTCAACGCAAATGCAACGTTGTTGCAGTTCGTCAATTGAACGTTACCGACTATGTCACAAACGAAGGCCTGATTTTCTTTCAAAAAAAATGTAAGTTTTACCGTTGTATGCATTTACTATAAATGTATAGTTTTTTTTTTTTTTTTTTTTTTCCTAAGAAATTCTTTAACCGCAAGACCGGATTTACCATACATTAGTATGTCCACAATTTATTATGCAAATTATTCCTTTTACGAATAATTAAGAATTTTTTTTAAATATTTTTGAAATTAGAAAAAAAAGGGGAAGAGCGCTACTTTCAAAACTAATACTTAAAATGAAAAAAAATGGCTTAAGTCTTACACAGGAATGAGAGAATTGATGATTATATGGAAATCGAAATCATCTGGAAGGATTACGCTTAGAAATAGAGACTTATATCAGCAATTCCAAATCTTCGTGCCGCAATGGAGTGAGTGCAAAACATATTGATCGGGCTTTGTAGCTTTATGGCTTTGAAATTGCCTGCAAGTGCGACGACGATTTTCCGTCGGTCTTTTGTATATAAACGAACGACCGCTGCAATGTCAAACTTTTAAGCATTTAAAAAATGGTTGTTCTAAGCCTGCTCCCCTGCTTATTATAACTGGACTTTTTTCTCGAATTGAATGTACGCCCGGTTTCGATTGAATACGCCAATCGCGCCCTCTATCAGTGTATTGGAGAAACGCAACACACTGCAACACTCATATGTCAATTTTAATAACAATAGTAACCTACCTCTCCCGACTATTTATCTATATATATATATACACATCGATATACAGCCAAAAAAGACAACCAAAGCAAACGCTAATGGCTAAAAAGCAAAATTGCTTTCGTTCCTGTAAGTTTGTTCAACCTTTTGCTCTTACCTTCTCGTAGGCTTGCGCAACATTTTTATACAAAATTACACACATCTCTCATAGTTACAATATTTTGACTATTTTGGTCGTAGTTATGGGAGCGGATCGTGCGCCCCACTTGAAGTTCTTGAGCCCATCAAATAGTTCGACACGTGCCAGGTTTTTTGCGATCGTGAGCGTTCTAAAGCTCACCCCATCTTTTGGATGACAGCAAACAGGGATGGGCATACGGACATACGAGGAAACGAAAATGGATCAATCAATAAACATTGTTATATTGAACAAATACATATGTAGTCCTTCTTTTTTTAATCTTCTACGCTTTCTTTTTGCTTTTAAATGAAAAAATACAGA
This sequence comes from Glossina morsitans morsitans, assembly GCA_001077435.1. NCBI lineage: Eukaryota > Metazoa > Arthropoda > Insecta > Diptera > Glossinidae > Glossina > Glossina morsitans. The sequence goes on along the minus strand of CCAG010017044.1, from coordinate 928 downwards.
AAGACAGATTGCAGGGCTCGTATCTGCTAAAACCAATTGTTGGTCATAGCTTTCAACTCTTGGACGCAAGATTTGCATATTGGTTTAAAAGATAGCGTACCCCTAGAAGCGTATAAAAGCTTTTCATCTTTTCTCCGTGTAACAACATCCTTTCCATTTGCACTGCTTAAGAAACTCGAAAGGGAAGAACATTTTCTTCTGCTACTCTCAAGCCTTTCTCTTACTATCTTAAGGCAATCTGAACGTGGGAAAAGAAAACAGGAAAAAATCGTTCAAAGTGTCCCTCGAGCATGGCGTGTATGTCCAGAGTTTTATACAAATACCCAAAACGGAAGATATCTAAAAACAATACACTGCAGTTTTAAGATAATCCAAGAAGATCCCTGCTGTTGTGTATTATAAATCCAAAGTGCAAATTTGTTAAATATTTTATTATACGAAGCTTTACATATTCATTAATAGAGACTCAAATAAAGGAAATTTAAATTGTATCTTCGGCATCATTCGAAAATCCGCGAGAATTACGTAGAATCCGCGGGTATATGTCCATGTACTCTTGCTCTCAACTTTAGAATTTGAATCGGTTATCTCTAAACAATCGTCTTCAGGCCCACAATTGAGAAAATTTCACCCTTAAGAGGATTCGTATACGATAGTAAGTATTGAAGATTCGCCAAGGAAAGTACTTTGAAGGGATTTTGAAATTTTGCTTAGTAAAAGAAAAAAAAAATAATTTTTTAGTCCCACTCAGAGCAATAATGAATAAAATTCGCCGAGGTGTTCACCAATGATGCCATGTTTTTTTTCTTCTTAAATTTTAAATAATTTTATTTGGCCTCTAAAAAAATCATAAGATTCTGGTTGCAACGCATTGCGAAAATGTCCAATGTCCATGTCCATGAATTTTTACGAAAGCGTTTCTTACCAA
>CCAG010017043.1:0-19140 GCA_001077435.1 Glossina morsitans morsitans | reverse complement strand
ATGATTGACGGCTGTTTATTTATTAATAAAAACAAGTCTGCTGACGTGTTTTATAACGGTCTATGATAAAAAAAAAAAACAAAAAAACATAGAGTATAGAAAAAAAATAAACAACTAAAGAAACATTTTATTTAAGTGCATGCATAAACATGAAATTTCAAGCGCATGTGAATCAATTATCATAAAACACAAACAACAAACAGATATTCAACACTTTTCAACCAACTGTATTTAAATTGTATACATATGCACATATTTTAGATGCAAGAAAGTGGTGACTGTTTTTTTTTTTTTTTTTTTAAAGCAAAAAAATTTCTCTTTATTATTACATTTTAGTAAACGTTCGTGTAACTGCCACCACTGTTGTTGTGTTGTAAGTTTTAAATTAAATTTCACTCACATAAATATTCTCAATATTTTAAACTGAAACAATAACAATAATAATAATAACAATAATAATAATAACAGTAATGATAAACAAAACTTATGAGCATTATCTGTGCGCAAATAATAATTCGTTTTTTTTTGTTTGGCTCATATGCGAAAAAATCCCCCACTCATTCAGCAATCAACCGCGCCACTACACACGATAAACTAATAATAACAGAATGTATATGGCGATCTCTTCTTCACTGTGCAAATAACGTACACATACACACATACAATTAAAATGTTCACAATTCACTCTCATTCGTATGTATACGTGCGTGATGAAAAACAACAATTGCTTACTATTCACATAGCAGACTCATTCATGCACATACATATTCAAATTGAGAAGACGACACTTGTTTATTCATGTTTCATTATTTATGCTTTAATTATATCCTATATGGGGAACGCATGTATTTAGCTTCTCAAACGTTTTGTAGCGCATAGAAATATGCTTCAATTATATAAACGCAATTTTCTTAATACATACTAATCATTCCTGAATAATCACGAAATCCTTAAATGATGATAAAATGACAGGTTGAAAAAGCTTGGGTAAAAGAAATTTGTTAAAACCACCAAACCAATAAACTAGTTGGACTGTTGAGTAGTAATGAGTTTCATATCTTCATAGCGTATGATCTGGAATGAAGGAATCATTCTACATTTGATTCTTCCATAAGCTGGCAGTCGGTCTTTTGCTACCTTAAAATCACGTGCAACTTTTCACTTCTCAAAATATTATTATAATTGCAATTAATTTCGCTAGAGATATAAATTGTAAGACTCCAATTGCACTCATAGTCTCCAAAGCTATGTTAAAAACAACTCATACACTCCAGAACTATGTTAAAAACAACCCAATACACTCCACAACTATGTTAAAAACAAGTCGTACACTCCACAACTATGTTAAAAACAACTCATAGTCTTCAAAGCTATGTTAAAAACGCCTCATAGCCACCACAAGCATGTTAAAAACGCCTCATAGGCGCCACAAGCATGTGAAAAGCCGCACATAACTACTACATTCAACAAACATTCAATAAAAACGCAGTCAAAAGTTAAAAACGACAAGGGTATGAAGTTACATTTAAATATAACTAGCAAAGACACAAACCGAAATATATTTACAGAGCTCTGTTAAACCCTTAACAGAATTCTATAAAACGAAGTCTCGAAGGGATTTTCGTCAAAATTCAGTCGAAATGAAACTTTTGGAAAATTTTTTTACAAAATATAATAAACAAAACATTCATTTATATAAATTCATTAATATTTGAAAAGTTAGTATTTTTACACTATGTCATAAATGATGTTGATAAAGCGAAAGGTCGCTTAGCTAGTGTGGGCAAACCATGTCCTGTGAAAAAATGGAACTAGGGCAGGGTGAACCCTCTATTAATAGCCTTTCCGAAGATGTGCGGGTTATATTAAGTTTTGCTCGGAGAATTTTTTTATGAGACTTTGAAAAATTCCATACTTAACGTAATATGAGCTAACATATAAGAAATTTTGATAGGTCACTGTGGGCAAACCATGTCCTGTGGAAACATGAAATCCTCTATTAATAACCTTTCTAACGCTGTGCAAGTTATCGATATAACTACTTGCATCGATATTAGTACTTGCATCGATATAAGTACTTGCATCGATATAAGTACTTGTATCAATATAAGTACTTGCATCTATATTAGTACTTGCATCGATATAAGTACTTGCATCGATATAAGTACTTGCATCGATATAAGTACTAGCATCGATATATGTATTTGCATCGATATAAGTACTTGCATCGATATAAGTACTTGCATCGATATAAGTACTAGCATCGATATAAGTACTTGCATCGATATAAGTACTCGCGATCGATAAGTACATCGATATTAGTACTTGCATCGATATAAGTACTAGCATCGATATATTAGATTTGCATCGATATAAGTACTTGCATCGATAACTTGCACAGCGTTAGAAAGGCTATTATTTATTATATTCATGCTGTGCTAGTTTCTTATTTTCGCAGGACACTGTTTGCCCATAGTGGCCTTTCAAATTTGCTTATATGTTAGCCTGTGTTATGTTAAGTATAGAAATTTTCAAAGTCTCATAAAAAAATTCCCCGAGCAAAATTGAATATAACCTGGACATCGTTGGAAAGGCTATTAATAGAGGATTCATGCTGTGCTAGTTTCATTTTTTCGCAGGACATGGTTTGCCCACAGTAGCTAAACAACCTTTCGCTTTATCAACCTCATTTATGACATAGTGTAAAATACTAACTTTTCAAATATTAATTAATTTACATAACGACATGTTTTGTTTATTATATTTTGTAAAAAATTTTCGAAAAGTTTTATTTTAACTGAATTTTGACTTAAATCCCTCCGAGACTTCGTTTTAGAGAATTCTGTTTAAGGGCTTAACAGAGCTCTGTAAAGAAATTTTGGTTTGTATCTTTGCTAGTTGAATTTAAATATAACTTCACGCCCTTAAAAACGACATGTGTCAATATATGTTTTTTTCATTTCAACGTATATATAATATAATATAACTTACGTAATAGCTAGACGTAAAGCAGGTGTAGCACTAGCATCTAAGACCCTATCGGCTTTATTAAAACGCACTTCAGACGACGCAATTTATTATACATATGTGTTGTACTTTATGAGCAGCGTGCAGAAAACACAAAAAGCAAAAGCGTTTATAGTTGCATAGGCGTACAGCCGTTTAAGGTGGGCCCCTCTGACAGGTTTGGGTCATTTTCAAATTCTTTCCCATATTTTTACGAACGGACAGAGGGACATGCATAAAATTCATAGGGGTTTCGAAGCTTTCTCCACCTTCGGGGCGTTGCATACATTTTTGACAAAAAGTGAATATGCCACTCATCCTTGGGTGATGCGTCAATCCATTTTCATACAGGCGCTACAGCATCGCCCATAGAATAAATGTTCAAATGTTTGTCGGTTTATCGGCTGTAGTTTACGTGTAATGATTAAAAAGCCAATCTTTTATTCCTTTTGAAAACCAAAGATGTTTTCACGAGGTGTACGCGGTACAGTAGGCGTGTTTCTGTTAAATTTGGAGACGATAGCTTCATTTTTGCAGTCATAGAGGATGGACTTGTTGAGGGGCTGTCGGCGAATGCCGACGCATGTTTGACGCATTCGCAATACTCGACGTTTTCGTTGTCAAAGAAAAAGTACTTTCGCGTTGCGATATGCGATTAGAGATAAAGTTAAGGCAATTCCATTCTTAAGCGTCCTCTATAGGTGGCGTTGGCGCTATCTACCGGCGAATTCCGGTTTCATATTTGCATTCCTGGTAGTCTTATTTTTAAGATTAAAGATTTCATACCTTTGTTTTCGTGGATTAAATACAAAATATTCGATTTCTAAATGCCTTTGGGTCCCGCATATGTTCATCAGCACTGTAGCGCTGTATGTACTGTTTATTCATCTGTTGAATTTTCAATTAAAGTCGTATTTTTTCTAAAATATTGAAATCTTTCCCTTTATCTCGCTCTCTCCCCCTCCCCCCAACCCCGCACTCTGGTAATTGGAAAAGCATTCCTTAAGGTTATTTACGTAGTACGCTATCGTCATTTTTGCTTTTCCGGGCATAGTATGAAACTTTATGTTACTTTTGTTGAATGACACTTTTACTTGTCGTCCGACTTGCATTATTATTTTAAACAAGTAAGAACATTATAGTCGGCCAAGGTTGACCTTTAAGTACCCTACGTATGAAATTACTATTATGGGTCAATTGCAAATTTCATGGACATACGGACAGACAGGCTTAGATCGCTTTAGAGAATGATTAAGCGCTTCTGCGTGTTGCATACGTCCGCGCTTACTTAATATACGCTACACTACAAGTGGTGTAGGGTATAATTTAATATGCCGGGGTATGTCTTTCTTATGCATTAGATCTCAACAAATTATACGCGCAGCGCGGTCATATTAAAGCAAAGTTGATATCGATAGCGTTATTACCTTTCAACTGATGTCACATATCTTCCATAAAATTTTATTTAGTTGCGAAACGTATGCAGTGAAATGGAATCAAAACATTCGCATCAACATCAGACGGATCGTATAAAAAAAATTTGTTTTTTTTCCTTTCGTATTTCTTTCTGTTTTTGCAGAAACTGTGTTTGTCAGCCATAGAATGCTATATAGCATTGTTCGCCTAAGAAGGCGATAGTAATTAGGGAGAAGGATAATGCAAAGGGATGAAAGAACATATGCTTGAACTGTACTATCTTTGCAGCTCTTTTTGATTTGTTTAGCTATAATATTTTCTTTATTTTCATAAATTGATTCTCGCGAGACCACACATACAAAATTATCAAAGAAATAAAAACAATGAGTGTCTATGAAAAATGTACGCTGGTATGCTGCTAAGATATGTGTGAATTACAAAACAACTTTAATACTTCCTTCACAAAAAAAAAAAAAAAATAGAAGCAAAGCTTGTTCTAAATTCCCACATCATTGGCTTAAGCTTTAAATGACTTTTTTTTGCTTCTTAATTTAAATATGTAGAACGGGATCGTGGCCCATCATGGGTATAGGTATTCGCGTAACGACTTTTCACCATTTCACTTCATACAATCATTATGTAACTACATTTCAAAATGTGGTGTTATACGGGAAGTGGCCGAAACCATTTGCATACTCGCAGATAACCATGAGCACATAAGGCGGACGGACGGACGAAGAGAGAGTGAGCTTAAGCCGTTTAAGAATACGTTTTTGAATCGTTTGGTTTACGAAAACGTTGGTGTAACTTAAGTCCTTCTGGGTGTTCCGAAAAAACTTAATATACATTTATATGACAAGTAGCCAAAAATGCGGTCCAATCCGAACCGCTTTCAATAGTGTTCGTCTTTGAGTCAAAACACGTCAGAGTGTATCTAAATGCCATCAAAATATCGCAAAAATTGCATACTCGCCAGATAAACATGAGCAAATAAGATGGGCGGATGGGCGGATGGACGGACGAACAGGCAAGCTTAAGTCGATTAAGAAAATGTTCTTGAATCGATCGATTGGTGTACCTCAAATCCTTCTGTGTGTCGCGAAGAAACTTAATATACATTTACATAACAAGTGGCCGAGAAAGTGGTCCAATCCGAACCATTTTCCATAGTGTTCGTTGATTCAGAAACTAATTTTGCCCTGTAGGATGTGATGCAAAGGTTTTGCAATAACTTTTTGGTTTCTTGGATACAAATTATGATTAATATTATCTATTGGTACAAGACATTTAATGGGAGTAATAGTACCCTTTCCTGTCTGCCATCTAAGGACAGGTGATATTTTGAGATATTTTGTTTCAAAAACAACTTTTTCAACCACTTGCCATTAAACGTCTGATTTTTAGAAATCTTGATATGAAGGATAATACGGTATTTAATAGTGGGTCGACCGCAATCTTTCTATTTTTTTTCATGGGGGTTTTCATGTTTGCTATTCATGAGGATCCTTATATGGAAGCAAGCAGATTATACCGGCTTTTAGTCGACTTTAGATATGATGATTTTTGCATCAATTATTCCTAAATCCAAAATTCAAAGTTTTTGGATTTTCATGAAATTTTCTAAGTTTTTGGACTTTTAACTTAAGTTTAAGGCTAAAGCCATCGAAATATCCCGCTCGTTGACCGCAAATCATCCAGCGGCCAAGTCGTAGCCAAGTCAAAAAACGGAGCCATCAAGATAACATATCCGTGTTGAATACCTAGTTTCAAATTTGGAATCCACTTAAACATGTCTACCTGTTCGTCTGTCCATCTGTCTGTTTGCGCAACTTTGTAGTATTTATGGTAAACATACTCCCGAAATGCGAAAATAAAAACATCGCTTACAAATTTGCAAAAGAATTTGGTATTGACGCAAACTTTTCAAAGGACACGCCTAAAACGCCCACTCCATATTATAGAGCATGAATATTTTGTTATTTTACTTCTTTTGTTTCTTTGTGGGGATGAATGGTGACGGCTGTAAAAGATTCCCGACTCCCGACCGAATATAATTACCTTACTTGCTCACTCTCTGTTTGTCATGAAAAAAACTAGAAATTAGACTATATCTCCATATACGAAATTGCTTTTCATAATATACAATCCCGCTATATAAGTCGGGGTTTAAAAATCGTTAATTTTTTTCGTAAGTTGTTACTATGGAGCTATTTTCTTTATGAAATATCAAAAAAAGACCTGCTTGGTCCAAGTTCAGTGAGGATGATTTCCTTGTCAACTTATTACTATGAACCAATTTTCGTCACTAGTTATTGAAGATTATACATCTTTGTAATATAAAGATTCCGAGTTTCCTACGAACGTTTATGTAAGAGGCGGTTCAAAAAATTGCAACAACCGAAGAAAATTTTTCATAACAAGTTTGAATATCGAAATACTATTACTCAGCGAACTTTGTCGAGAAATTTTGAAAATTACAATTTTTTTTTTTTTTTTGGGCTGGAATGTGTCGAAAAAATGGATGGATCGAAAATTTTCGACCGCTAGGTTGAGCACAAAAAACGTGGATAGACAGACAGAAGGGTCCAAATCGATTCACAAATGATATCTGGATCGATGGGTGTAATAATAAGAAGTGAGTCTACCTTAAGCTTGTTACATACATACGTCGGCACAAACCTAATACACCCTCTTACCGCAAGTACTGACTAGATCTACGAAAATAAGAATTTGCATGATTTTAAAGGCTTTTTAATAGCCTGCATGAATTTTTGCAAACCCTGACCCATACCCACCCAAGAGGCGATGTACTAACTGAAAATCTATTCACATCTTGAAATGAATTAAGTATTTATTTGTGCAGTGTAAGCCGATAATTCGATAGCCCGTATTCGTCGTAGATGATGCAAATAGATTCACGAAAGTAATATATCTGCGCTTTTTAGACGCGATTACAAAAACATTGTAATAAAATATTAAAAGCAAACATTATTAACTCATGAGCAAATAAACAATAGCAATAAAAAATTTAACAAACGCCATATGGCGGCGCTTAGAACGAGCCTCAATTATTTCACCTCTTACTTTTTCAACAAAAAAAATATAGAAAATAATAACAATAACAAACACCCCTTCAGTTTCGGCTTCGTCGATATGTCTTTTAAGCATCACAACAATAACAATAATAACAACAACAACAACAAGAACTTTATATTGTACAGCACGTTTTCTGTTTAACACACTGTTCTATTTAGATTATTACATGAAATTGTTTATCACATTTTGTACTTTGTAACGGTTGCGCGGTCCCCGCATACCGCACCGCCTTTGTTCGTTTAGTTATTTGATTATTATTACTTGTGCGATATGGTTTTTATATGTATGGTTTTCTTTGGGAAATAGAAATGAAATGATGAAATGTTATGGAAAACTCATTTTGCGTTGAAAGACGTGCTTAAATGCTTCCAGGAAACGAAAGTTACTCACACGGTAAACTAATATGTGAAGGAAAGTAAAACTTAAAATGCTACATAACGTATGTTTAACTTTAAAATATGCAGACCCATATATTGGCTTTTAAATATGTTTACACCCTACACCAGTTATGGTGCAATGTATGTTAAATTAGTGTGGAAGTGTGTAAAATCCAGAAAGGCGTAAGATAGATTCACCTTTTATTATACCAATCGATTTAGAGTCATTTTGTAAAGCGATCTAGGCCTTTCTGCCCGTCCGTCTGATGTCTGTCCATGTACATTTGTATTCAATTTACAGGTTGCAATTTTTGAGATATTTTCATGAAATATGATACGCAAACGTACTTTGTTCGCCCCAGGACGAAAGCTATTGATAGTGGTTCGAATCGGTCCGCTTTTTCAACCGCTCCCCATATAAACCTCTGTTATGAAAAGCGATTATCGCAATTTTCAAAACTCCTCGGCAAAATGGGCTAAGAAGTAATATTCCGGTATGCCAAATTTGTGTGAAAACTTTGGACCGGCTTAGGCAATTTTTTGAAGCCACTCTCACATAACCGTGCATACGGAAATGAGAGCTATATTTCATTGTGAAAATTACCTCACAATAGTAAATTGACAAAGAAATCTAAAATACGAAATTTGGACCACGTAGGTCTACTTTCGGGATCGCACCGCATATAAGGTCTGAAAGGCTTAATTGTTAATTTTTTGTGATGAAAATTTGCTCATGAGAGTAATTAAATTATTAAATTAATATTCGGCGTTGACTGACTATAAGGTTCTTGCTTGTTTTTTTAATTCTTTTTTTTCGTTTTCTTACCGCAAGTTTTCATTCGGCATAGTTAAGGTCCGATTAAGACATTGACATTTGACGATTAGGCGATTTGATACAGCGATAGGTGACAAGAAGTTTCCCCTTTTCAGTGTTCTTGCATTGCTCGTATTGTTCTTTTAGAATTTTGGGATGGGATAAGTAAGTACTAGGTTTATGATCGTAGTATGCAGGATAATAAATATAAAAAGAAAAAACATTCCCAAACTTTTAGCCCGAACGGTAACGGAACCGCTTCAAATGATTTCTTTCTGGCCGTGCATTTTTTCCTATACGCACTTGTTTCATGCTAAACACTATATTAAATACAAAGATGCATGGACATATAGACAGACGAGAAGACAAGCTTACATCGGTTTAGAAAATGATTATAATTTCGTTCTAGCGCAAGTCCTTACCGTTGTTGTGTATATCCGCACAAACTTAACACACGATGTAACATGAGTGGTGTAGGGTATAATTATAAAAGTAGAAAATTTGCATATGGTATACTGCAACTTAGAAGGTCTCTAAAAGGTTTAGTTTCGAAATTTACCATGCACATTAATTAAAAGCGACTTAAATCGTTGTAGAAAATTTAGTTACGTCAACCCTTGACAAGAAAAAATGCTTGACTGTTAACGTATATTTCGGTGAAAAATACTTATTGACTGAATTTTCAATCAGAAAACATTTGTGCAATTTTCACTATTTAAAATAGATAAAATGAACTGTATTAATAAATAAATAAATAAATAGTTATTTTTAGACTTGTACGTGCGTGCATATTTAATTACTTTATTTTCACACTATGTTTTATTTTTAAACAAACGATAGTGCAGTCAAAAGATCAACAACTGGACAAGTATTATATTTAAAGTAAACAAGGAAAATAGGCAAAAGTAAATTTTAAAAGCAAAACAAACTCTCTCCTCATAAAAAAAGAAAAACCCTTACATTCTGTTATCTCTTCGTTTATGAATAAATGCTATTGTAGTAAATCATACATCGTATGCACATATATGATTATTTTCAAAAACATACACGCACACTTAACATACACATCTATATATGAAGACAACCTTGAAAAAATCATACAGGATATAACAAGAGAACAGAAAGTAAAAAAAAATTGTGACACATTGACAAAAACAGCAAAAAAAATAAAAAGAGGAAAGAATACAGTCCGCCTTGTCTTGTAAAATTACAGCTAGTGCCTACGTAAGTTTTACTACGACACTTTAATGACGATATAGTACAATGGTAAAATGGAAGGGTGTAGAAAAATAAGAAAAAAAACAAGGAGATAATGGTTGTGTGCGGTATAGCCTACATAAATAATGTATGTGACGCCTTGTCTTTTTTTTTATTATCTTTTATGCGATAATGCCTAGTTAAAACCTAGAAAGGTTAGAAGAGAGTAACATCGAGTGTGAGAGGATTGTGTAAGAGACCATAAAACATTGTGCTAATTATAAGAGCGGCGGTCTTACCACTTACTTACTATATATGAGGGGGCCGTAAAAGAATATATTTGTGTGGATATATGTTGTGTCTGTTTGTGTGGCACGTAATAGTTTTTTTTTGCGTAGCAGTTAAATTCAACGTTTTTTCTTTTTTATTTTTGGTAATGCTGCTTTATTATGATTAGCATGTTATTGTTGTTGGCATTGGTTTTCATATATTTATGCCTTACCTTGCGCTTCTGTTTTATATTTTTATTATTACTGCCTCTTGTAAATGTACATACTAATTGGGTTGGTTTAATTGCGAAAATGGATGGTGTACACCTTGTCTATAGCTGTTGATTCTGTTTAAATCTTTTCCTCTTTATTTTGTTTGTCTTTTTCTTGGAATTTTTCGCTTATTCTTTGAAGTTATAAATACATTTTCTTGCGTTTTACAATACAATTTTGCTGCGTTCTCATAAAAAATGTAACACGCTAAATAATTCGTTTGTGTCTCGCTTTTTTTTTTCTTTTATTTAACACACACGAGATTTTCCCCGTAGGTTTCTTGTTTTGTATGTTGCACCAAATATTTTCTCTTGGCTTTTTTTTTTCTTTTTATCATGAAATCATTTCAACTTTTTACTTAAACATAATGAAAGTTATCATAATAAATTAATAATATATTGTTTAGCAAAATTTTTTACAATAACTTTTGCAGTTTTCTTAATATTTTATAGAAAAATCTGTTAAATCTCCGCATTTTACGCAGCCCGTTTTTTCTTCTCAGATTTACATAAATAGTGTTGCCATTGCATAAAATTTAGGCTTGCCAAGAAAAATATAGAAAGAAGAAATAATTTTACATTGTTTTGGAGGAATAGAATTTAACATTGTTTTGGAGGAATAGAATTTAACATTGTTTTGGAGGAATAGAATTAGATATCATTGTAAGGAGAGCGTACGACAGAGAGAGAAAGAGAGCGATTGGGAGAGCTGAAAACATACGTTAAACGGTTTTTCCTATTTCATTTAAATAGTTTTTTAGCAGTTTGGTAACTCTATGTATCTTTAATAATATCTTATTCTATTAATTTGCTCCTCTTTTTAACACTAATTTGTACTTGAAAAAAGACAGATTTTTTTAAATGATTTTAAAATAACCTACTATATATCCTTCTGGTTTTTGAATTGTTGTGCTTAGCGCAGTTGGAACACTGTTTAGACAGATAACAATCTTGCCGACTGTAGTTTCTAGATGGCATTTTGAACACACGTTTTGCCGGCGTATTTAACAGGTTTGGCAAATGGAAAAAAAGCCTTGACCGTGCAAGATGGAGAAGTAATGCAATTTTAGTTAAAAAAGCTCTTTCTAAATGTTTGGTGAACGGGAGTACGAAATGGGTAAAATTGTAACCAATTAAAGAATGATATTCTGATCGCTAATTTCCATGGAAAGTTTTATAATTTTGTTGTTATTTAACAACCCTGTTTTATACGTTAACAGAGCCGCCTGAACGGATTATCTTTCTTAACAGAGCGGCTGAACAGCGTTGCCATTTTTTCTCATATAACAGCGAGTAATTTTTGGTAAAATGCCAAAGTAACAAAAGTAGTAAGGCAAGTAAATTTGTCTTAAAGCAAGACTCAAAACGACAAAGGCAACAAAGGCGTGATTAATTATGAAGAAATTGCCAAAGTGCACTATTGAATGTAGGAAAAAAGCCGCAAAAAGATAGATGTTTTTATAAAGGAAAATTACGCGATTTTGCCGACGGCTTTGTAAAACAAAAACAAACGAAGCTATTCTTTGCTTCAGTGCAGTCAAGTTGGTTTATTTTCATGAATTTTTTTTTTCTCTTTTAATCTTAGCAGCTGTTAGCAATTGTGCAATAGCTGTTGTGAAGGGTTTGTGCACAGGCTAAACTTGATTTTATTATTAGAGCAGAGACACAGGGTGTGTTTTAAGCCGAATAGCGAATGAACAAAAAATGGAGTCGCAAGCAAAAAACTTGATACATGGCAAAGTTCGATATTCAATACCTTACAGCATGTAGTTTGCTATAATCTAAAGTTGAAGATATAACCAAAAATGCAGATTTTTACAAAATAATAAAAAATAACAGTTACATTTTGCAATACAGGCGCCCTCGGCTTAACACAATACTTGTAAAGCACGGTTTCGATGCAGCACGATACAAAATTTTCGATTATGGCATAGTTCCACTACAACACGATTTCAAGAATTCGAATATGTACTTACGAACAACGACATTTATCTGTTGAAGGTAATATATTATCATTATATTTTTTTTATACCCCTTACCGAAGAATGGGGAATATATTCACTTTACAAAGGGTTTGCAGCACCTAGAGGAAAGCTTCAGAGACGCCACAAAGCATTTATAATATTGATCACCATCAAAGTTTGCATTGACGGTTCACGTCACGCTCAGTGCCCAACGATCTGTTCAGCTGTCCGTCCGTCCATCTGCTTGTTGCAAACATTCTTTTGGCCAAAAAAATGAAGCCACTCACTTTCTGTTTGACAGAAACATTGAAAATTCTTATACACAGGTTGATAGTGAAAATGGGCCAAATCGGTCGAAAGGCACGATTACACTATCACGTGAACTGGGCGCAACGCGAATAAAAATTTGGTTTTTTGTGCATTACTCATACCCCCATATGGTACACTAAGTCTTGACTAGCATGTCCGTCTATTCGTCTGTCCGTCTGTCCAGTCACCCAACTGTTTGCAAAAGTGATGATTGTAAACACTTTTGCTACTCGAATTTTTTGCTTGCTACTCATAAAATACATCATATACATCGCATAAATTTCGCCTTTTATGTTGAAAATAGAAAATATAAAGCGTGGCCACCCAATATTGTAGGATATGCAAATTCCCTTCCTTCTAAATCGTTTGTAGGATAACGGTGTTGGGTATAAAAGATTCCGTTACGACTGACTATAATTCTTTCTTACTTGTTATGTCCATCTGACTGTAAGATTACATGGGAGGGCGGTGCAATACGTAAGCCGACATTACCTAGATTTAGTATATAGGGGTATTTTTTTTTAAAGGTTGGTTATTCTTTAGGTATTTACAACATAACAGAGATGAGAACCCTTGTTGTCCAAACTTAGTGCGATTAATGTCTATGTCAAGTTATTATTAGGGATCAATATGAAACCTTTTTTATTTTTGTAGGAACAGTTATTGCAATAACGACAAAAAACGACTTTTCAAAATAAGGCATTGTACGGGTAGTGGTCGAAAAAGTGCTGCGATTCAATTCATTTCATTATTAGGGCTCATCATGAAAAAATTCTATCTCTGTAGTTTAAGTAAAAGTTTGCATGGGTAGACATCACATGGATAGACAAGCGGACGGACAGACGGATAGATAAGAAGTTCATGGCACGATTCTTGATTCAAAAGGAGAATCTCTCCTAAGTCTTTCTGCGCGATGCATACGTTCGCACAAACTTAACGTAACCTTGTACTGCGAATAAATTTTTTAGATTCCAGCCATGTAAAGTGATTAGTGAGCGACAATCTTAAGTGTTTAGATGTCCGAATTCAAACTTAAAGCACTGTATATATTACTATTCAAGTAAGAAACATAAACGAAGAAGAAGAATAATTTATTTATTATATGCCTGAGTTCATGTCTTATTTGAAACAATTTATAAAAAAGAAAAAAAAAATATTTTACTTATTTATAAAAGGAATAAATAACAAGACACTTAATAACGGGATCATTGGGTGATCATTGTGATGTAATAAAGTCAAAGAATAAAGAAGTTCAAGTTAAGTGATCTAATAGTTCTTCAATGTGTTTCTTTTTCTTCTTTAATCACAAAGAGGTTAAATAGTTAGGTTTATAAGTACCATGCAAAACCTATACGCATGAGGACAAAATATATATATATTTTTTATTTCTATAATTTTCCAATAATTTTACTTTTTTGTTGTCTGAAGGTTTTTTTTTTCAAATCTTTATTTATTATTTCATTGAATTCGTTCAAATACTTTTGTTGTGTCCTCGTTGAATTGCAAAAAAGTACTGCCGTTGAAGGAGTGCTATTAACTAACTATTAAAGAATTTTTACTCTGTTGTGCTATTTACTTCACAATCAGCTGTTTTTTGTCATCAGCTTAACGTAACCCTTATCCGCTTAACAGTAACCCTTATCAGTAAGTACCATTTTGCCGACAGCATTGCAACTTAACAGTAACCCTTATCAGTAAAAAAAAATTGAGGTATTGCACTGATTTTCCGTTAAAAGTTGTTGATTTTCTGTTAAAACTAAAACCAAATTTGTATGGCAACACCAAACAAATGCGAAAAAGCTTAACTCAATTTAGCCAATGCTTTGCCCAATATTCTCAATTTAGCCAGTGTTTTTTCACAACAATTCTCTACCATAACCCGGCCAGCATTTATGTGATGCAAGCTTGCATAATAGTAGCGGGTATCTCTTTATTATTACGCCATTGAATGGAATTTCATATTATCTAAGCTTTATTTAACAAACATATCGCGATTTTAGACCGGGACAATGCTTGTAAACATATTAATAAATGTTTTTTAATCGAAACAAAAAAAATTTAAAAAAATTAAAACTTTATTTTGATCGTAAAATTTAGTCCTATATTTGAGAGTAAAAGAAAACTATGTATTTTGTTGTTGCATTTCGCGCACATGTTTATTTTTTTTATATTTTTATGTATTTTAAAATTATAGACAATTTTTTTTTCTTTTTAGTGAGACGGGCGATCGAAAGAGCGGGAACGTAACACGTACACAGATCACCTAAGCATATTTTTTCTAATTTATCGTTTTTAGTTTTTTTAATGTTCGTGGTTGTACTTTCTTTCCATGCGAAGACATACTTTTTACTGCAGGCCTATGATAAATTTAAAACTTGCGCTTGTTATGCTGTAACTTAGTATAGGTTTATTGTATAATCTCTATTCAATATTTTCCACAAAACGGCTAATTTGTAATTGCCGTTTTTTAATCGGCTTCCTTTTTTACATCTTCGTCAGATTGTTCTCGCTTGATTTGTGCCTCTTCCATAAGTCGTGAATCGTTGTCCTTATCCTGCTTTGCGGCAAGCTCATCAGCTTCTTCTTTTATATAATCTGCAGGTTCTTGTTTGACAATTGCTGCTTCCTCAGCTCGCTCTTGTTTTACAATCGCTGCATCCTCGGCAGCCTCTTGTTTTACAATTGCCGCTGCTTCATCTATCATTTCCTCATAATCGGGTAATATTTCCTCTTGTTCCTCGGGAGCGCTGCGAATCGGTTCGCCTTCTCTCTGTCTTATGGGGCAGTATTCTTCAGGCGGCCGTAGCCTAATTTCAGGCTCAACTTGCGTTGCCTTGCCAACCGGTTCGTAAATAAAAAAACTAGGTACCCATATGCGACCACTGGTGTGAGAAGATGGCGGACACTTCAGCACTCTAGTTTCGCAATCCCTTATACATGGTCTTTGCATTTTTCTTCTATTTCTAAGTATTATATCCAAACTTGTGTCGCTATTCTCGTTTAGAGCCAATAAGATTACTTTATGAGGCTGATCAACATCTACATTAACGATGACCGCTGACTCGTGCCTAGAACTATAATAACGATTCGATAAATATCCGTCCAAAAAGAGTTCATATCCTTTAATATTTTCGCAATCGATTATTTCCCATTTTATAATAAGCGAAGAAGCTCCGATACGGGCAACAGATTTTATGTTAGCAGGAAATCCTTCACGTGGACATGCACTAGACTTTTGGAATTGCTTTTTAACTATGCATTTTGGATGAGTTTCTTCCATAGCCTCCAGATCCACCAACAGAGAATCAACGAAGAATTTAAGCTGCTTACCTCCATCGCAACGTCGCATTTTTTATTTTTCGTTTAAAAAGGAATTGCGCGAAATTTTTATTTAGAAAAAATTTTTATAAAAATATAAATAAAAAAAATTTTCCTTTTGGAGCTTTGAGAGAAAAGAAAAGGGCAATTAATTATGTTGACAAAATATTTAATTTATGTACAATAGAAGGAATCAGAGACGTAATTAGAAACCTTGGTCCGACAAGCAGATAAACGTCGTTTTGACACACATCTCTTCTCCGAACTTTGCAAATAGTGCATATCGTTGAACTTGGGATACTTGAATTCTCAAGCCAATGTTGAGGTTGCGCGTAAACTTTGTAGCTATCAACCGCTTGTCGGAGGTTTTATCATCAGTTCCACATACGGGAGGGGAGTGTCCTCTATACGCGCAGACCCGATGGTCGTCACGAAGAGTTCCAGGTAGAGAATAGGGTTTGTCTACTTTTGACTCGTGGAAACATCAGACATGGCAGGGAAGACACTTCTTCGCAGATTGTTCCAAACGCGTGCGCAGTGCGATTAAAGAAAGACGAGCGGCGGTTTTATAGACAATTGCAGGACGAGGGAGCAGGGAAAGCCTAGAAAAACTTGTAATCCATTTAAAGGACTTAGTTGGCGGACACATCTCTCTCTTGTCTGTTTAGAACACTGACCCTGGATGTGCACTACATAGCCCGCATTACGCCGGTGCTCGAGGGTGTCGAGAGTTTTGGACATGCTTTCGTCGCCCATGAACATTTGGGAGTTTCGATGCATGCTGCCGAGCGCATCTAAGCGAAATTTAGATGCTTGCGCCCAACATCTGCGAGTTATACTCTAATTCTATATATGAATGGTGTACATGGTGCGGATTCCAAATTCCCCAGGTGCTGCGGCCAAGCACATACAACAACAAATGTCATAAGCAAGTGACAGCCAAGGAAGTCAGCAACTTGCCAAGAACATAGTATCTATTTCTCCAGCGCCGCACAACGAAATATATGTTGTTGTTCTATCAAGAGTATTGGCAACTGGTCGTTTTCGCGAACAAAGGCCAAATCTCCTTGACTCCTTGCATCCTTTAGCGAATTTTTATCCATATCGATTCAGTCGTTGAAATCACCGCACCAAAATACCCAATGATGTGTGACGTAAGTGTGCGATCCATTGGAAAAGCAATCTTCCGATTAATCTCTAAATATCTCTATCTATTATTAATATATAGTATATCAGAACAAAGTTACAAAGATCATAAGTATTTCGATTTGAGTTTCAAATTTTCCAATTCTTACCAAGACCTAAGAGACATCTTCGCGTCACCCTAGTCATTGTTTTCTACTGGACAATCATTAATATAACGCATCCAGATAACACGAATCAAGCCATTGAAATCTGGAACAAGATATAAACGAGAGAATAACAAGTAAGGAAGTCATGTTGGGCGGAGGCCGAATCTCGCATACCCACCACTATGCGTTTCGCATTCTACTCGCCAAGTCCTTTTTTTGATACCCATGTCGCTGGTATTATTAAGAAAAAAGTAATCGCCGTGTCTACCAAATTCATTTCAGAATTAACCCACTTTTAGGCCGATAATGTGTGTTCATTTGAGGAAGCATTACGTCGGGTTTACCTTACGATAAGTAAGCATAAAAATTCAAAAAACTGAGAAAAATAAGATTTAATCACTTGTAACTTAGTGAGGGCGTGGCCGATTTTTTCCATTTTTCCATGTAAAGAGTAGAGTGTTTCATACAGTAAATGTGAATAAACTTCACCCTTCTAACTTTAATAAGTTCCGAGTAACGAGCAAAAATCCATAAATTTTCGTTAAGAAAAACTGAGTTGCGCTCAGTTTATGCATTTAAGGCATTTAAGGGATGCACTCGGCTATGACAAAAGCGATTGCATTTACCGTTTTTTCATTTTAAAGCAAAATAATTATTTATTCATCCATTTATCCCATTCTACTCTTCAAATCCTATTATTTGATACCCATATCGATGGTATAATTAAGAAAAATTTAATTCCGCAGGGCGTGGTGTCCTCCATACTTATTTTAGAATCCACAAAATTTGAGGCAGACATTGCCCATAAATAATATAGTTTCCGTTAAGTAAAATTATTGTAGAAAATTTCGGTCTTCAAGTGAAGGTGAGCAAAAAACCACAAAACTTTGTTTACAAAAAGAGAGTTGCGTTCAGCTTACGGCTGACTACTGTCTAAAACTGTTTAGAACTGTTTAAAACTGTTTAAAACAGTCTATTGTTTAAAACTGTTTAAAACTGTTTAAAAACTGTTTAAAAATGCGAAGGTCGCGGCAAGTCACACAATGGTGCTGTACCCTCTACTTTAACACAATAAAAATATTCCTTACCGTATTTCTTTCCATGGTCTTTCACTATTGAGCAATTGTCATCTCCCGCTATGATACCTGATGTATATACAGGTTTATTATCCTTTTCCGAGAACACAATGACTGTGGTATTTGTTTTTGGCAAGGCTTTTTTAGATATTGATAGAGAGGTAAACTGTGGATTCAAGTCAATTTTCTTTTCCAGTTTTATTAGAGTCAAACCAACGTGCACATCATTCAAGGTGTTGTCATAGTTAATCGCCTTCCTCCAAATGCGTACATTTTCTGGTCCATATCAATTAAATTGTCATCAAGTCAAAGCAACAACAAATTTTGGTTTAAAAATGTCATTTTAATTAATAAGTATTTAAGATGATAATATATACGAGAGAAATATGATAAGCGAGAGGATGTGCTTAAAGAGACAGAAGGGCGTACATATATATGTATATAATGAACGATTCAATATTATGAACAACATATGTCTTGTGGGCGTACATTTTTGGGGGAAGAATACATCAAAAAGAAAAAATTGTGCCCATAACAAAATTATTTATTCCAGTCGTAAATTTCCGAGTAACCTTCAAGACAACACAAAATAAATAATAGAAAGCCAATGCATGTTTTCATTTTTCGTAATAAATAGTAAATTAATTTCCTTAGTTTGCATACAAAATTTTTATTTATATAATTTTATATTTATATAATATAGGTAATGTATATTAATTTTCTACTACATGTAG
>CCAG010017038.1:0-20634 GCA_001077435.1 Glossina morsitans morsitans | reverse complement strand
ATACGTAAACAGCTAACCTAACGGTTTGAGTAACAGAATGTAAGTAATCAACGCAAAAATTACAAGAGCAAAATTAGTGCGAAAACAAAGAATCAATTTGAAAGTGATTGGCGGAATAATTAATTAAAAGAAAAATTATGACCTCATCGGAAACCCCTTACCATTAATAAATGTTCTATTATTTCAAAGTTACTTCTTAATACAATAGACTTAACCAAAACAAATTGACATATATGTATTGTATTGAAAATTAATTGCCCTTATTGCTTTTTTTCATCGTCTGGAAAATAATGTATAAATTGAAATTTCGTACAATCTACTACGAAATTACACCCTAGCCAACTCTGGTGCGGCGACCGCGTGTGTTTCGAACGCGGCAAGTTTTTGTAATATTTCGCAGGCTTTTTATAGTTAAATTTGTGTTTCATTGATAAACTGTGAAAAAATACAAGTAACAATCAGATAATGATCTATATTTTCATAACAATTGTGATATTAACAAAATTAAAAGTAGTTAATAGTATTTTGGCTTTGTGTATATCAAAAAGTTCTCCTATAGTTATGTTTTAGTTAACATCAGCTGGGTAATTTAATATATGAAATTATCAGCACTTACTTCTTCTAGGAGCATTTGATGAATCGAAACATATTTGACTTGTGAAGGTGTTAGCAAACTGAAATTCAAAGTAAAAAGACATTATATTACCTTTAGTAACAACACTTACCAGATTGCCGTAGCCGATGATGCAGTAGACGGTGTCAATTGAGAAATACGAACTTCTCCTCATCACAAAAACAAAAACATGAATAATGAAAATTCGTTACGAACTTATCTTCTAAACGACACCGCATCCGGGTGTGTTAACATGTATTGTATACATCAATCTTCTTTATGACTAACCAATAAAAAGCTTGTTTCCTTTGTATTGTTCAGGGGAGAATATAAAACATGAGCGAGAGAATTTTGCAGTTTAACTCTATCTCGATATTGTCTAAACTATAAGCTTTTCGTTATTACTTTGCATGTCAATGAGTAAGGTTATTCACGTGTACTATTTGATTCTGTAAATATATATTGAAATAAGTTTTCAATTTAGTTTTGATAATCCAAAGATATGTATAGATCTTCCGTTGGTAATTTTTCATTATTTATTCAACCCCTTTTGAAATTAAGTTCGTACCTCTGAAGTGCGATGTTTAGGATAACGTACGTTTTATTTACAGATCTCCTAAATCTATTTATAATTATTTGCAGAAACTCATATTTACAACGTTTTAGTTCTCGTTCTGGTCTTGTCTGTTAAATACTGCAATTCAACTCTCTTGACTGATTTTTCAACTGACTTTACCTTCCCCAATTCTGCTTATACACCTTTTTACAAGCAAATTACCATTACCTGAATTCAACGTGTCATTTTTAATCCGTTTTTGCGCTGAATTTCTGCCAATTATTGCTAATCTCTTCGCCAGTCGTTAACTACATGATCTAGGTAACTCCCCATGAATGCGTACTTTGTTTTCGTCCTTTCTTTAGAACTTTGCTTTTTAGCAAATCGACTAATTTTCATGGAAACTCAAATAATTGAATATACCAGTTTCGTAACAATATATTGTCTCTGTCGTAATAATTTTAATTGGTTGATCTGAAAACTGAAATTTTTATGGATTTCGGTTTATTCTCAGAAAAATTTGTGTAGATGTAACGTGTGACGTATATAGATGTAGTGGGTTTCTACCTGCCTGCTTTTGCTATTGTTCTTCACAAAAAGCAATAAACCATGTAATAACGAAATTTCGCTCTTCTATTCATAATTCCTCAATTAAAATAAAAGAGAGAAGTCCAAAGTCCATTTTTAAAGTAAAGGTGGATTTTGCATAACGCAGCTGGTATGCTTTTTTACAAATCCATGTTCACTAAGCTATTGACAAATATAGACATATTGTGGGACAGATCAAAACAAATTCAGAAAAATGAGAAGAAAAAGGAAGACAGTTCTTAGTAAGCACTCATACGATACACAAGTCGGTGTATAAAAAACAAGATATATTTCCTTTTAGTAGTATATAAAAAAAAAACTTTAATGGTTAATTTATGGACAATTTAAGAAATAAAGAATTGTTCGTTTAGTATATGTCTAAATATATATTTATTTGTGGTAATTTACATCATTTTCATTTATCTACGAAATAAACTCAAACAACCCAATTTTTCATGCTCACTTTTACCATTGAGAGAAAATAAAGACGACGTATCAATGCAAATGACCATATACTTAAAAATAAACATTTGTTGATTCGCAATAAGTGTTCATTAAATGTAATAATAATTGGAAAACATAACTTTTTATCAACAAACAGCACAAAATAAAATGATTTAACATTATAACTACTTTATTGTTACAATAACATCTGCTTAATAAAAAAGTAAAAGACGAATGGTAATATAGGAACTGTAAAAGAAAAAATTGTAAGAAATTGTAAAACATGATAAGTATGATATAGTAATGTGAAATAAACGGACTTGATTGAAATAAGTTTTATCTAAATTCTTCCGTCCTTTATTGTTGATATTGATAAGAGAGTCGCTAAACAAATTTTACAAAGACAACGCAGCATATATAGATGAATACCACATGTCTCTGGAAGAACTTTATTATAAGTTCCACTCCAATAACATATATGGAAAAGTTTCTGGTGAACATGGTGCTATGAAATGGGAATGCCGATAAGAATACTGTTTGGAGCCTAAAAGGTGAAGATCAGGCGCAAACATGCCACTTTTATTGTAAATATATTTCTCTTTTGAATTAACATAAGAAGAAGCAAATACAGTCATGAGGTGTGGGTGCTTGGTTGAATAGCTGACAATGACTTAATGGACAAATTAACACAAATACATGAACTAACGGACAATAGGTTAAAACAGATAAAGGATACGACCTGCTAATAGACAAGATAGACATAGTAGCTTTGACATGAATGATATTTTAATTTTTCTTTTTTTATACATACCTTATTTTTCGTTTGTTTTGTTGTAACACGTCAACTGATCTAGTCAGTCCTTAACATTGTCCCAACTATACATTATATACGTTACAAAGTTCAATTTTCAGTCATTACCGTGCATACATTTGTTTTACCACTCTTAAAATAATTAAAAGGACAAATAAATATATAATAAAAACAACTAAAAAGCTTTGGTTTTCGGAGAGACGAAGTGCGAATTAACCAGCCCCACCTCAAACATTTGTTAATTTCCTTTTTGTTATTTTTTATAAATTTGTTGTTTATGTTTAAATTCTTTATTTTTGGTTTTTATCATATGTTATTGTTTACATTTTTCGGTAAAGGAATAAGGCAGTGCGGCTGCCCATTATGTGGACGACTTGAGAGTTTTTAGCCTGAAAATGACGCTCTATAGTGTCAGCCCCATTAAACATAATGATGCGTTAGTTCTATTTTTGGGATAGCGCTTGAATTTTACCGAGTTTGTAGGAAACTTGTTGCGAATTGGCAAATCATATGACTTTGTATGCACGCACACAAATAAAATAAAATGAAAAAAATATGCACGAAGAAATGAAAAAAATGTATTTTAAATTTAGAAATTATCTATCTAACATATATATATATATATACTTATTGTACTAATATAAATCTTTTTTTATGTGGTACGATTGAAAATATATATTATGTTTTAAGGATTAAAAACAACCAACAAAGATGATTTATTTCGGATTTTAAATAATCTTAAACCAAAGCATTTGAGCCATTCTTTGGTTTTGTTGTATTGCGTTCGAGAAAGTACACAATGCTTTTTTCTTTTAAAGTGTTCTTTTTATTCCCTATTTAATTAATCAATCAGTACCTTAAGTCTTCAATATGATAACGCATTATTTCGTTTTTGGGGTTAATAAGTCCCAAGCGGTAAACACAATGAAACAAATCGTCTTTATTTCTTCTTGCGCATTGTTTTCTTTTTGTATTATTTATGAGGACAAAAATATATGGTTTGCCTCTAAAAAGTCAGCAAAGTTGAAGTCTCATTCCAGAAATAAGAATAGTGTATCATTGCGTTAATGCAATGAAAATTTCCTTATATTCTAAATTAAGCAACAAACTGGTAGCCGCCAACGAAGCCGCGTTTGCCTGCCTTACTTTATTCATTTTTAAGAAAAAGAAAACAAATTTATGCATACGTAAATAGCTAACCTAACGGTTTGAGTGACAAAATGTAAGAAATCAACACAAAAATTACAAGAGCAAAATTAGTGTGAAAACAAAGAATCAATTTGAAAGTGATCGGCGGAATAATTAATTAAAAGAAAAATTATGACCTCATCGGAAACCCCTTACCATTAATAAATGTTCTATTATTTCAAAGTTACTTCTTAATACAATACACTTCACCAAAACAAATTGACATATATATATTGCATTGAAACTTAATTGCCCTTATTGCTTTTTTTCATCTTCTGGAAAATAATGTATAAATTGAAATTTCGTATAATCTACTACGAAATTCACCCAGCCAACTCTGGTTCGGCGACCGCGTGTGTTTTCGAACGCGGCAAGTTTTTGTAATATTTCGCAGGCTTTTTATAGTTAAATTTGTGTTTCATTGATAAACTGTGAAAAAATACAAGTAACAATCAGATAATGATCTATATTTTCATAACAATTGTGATATTAACAAAATTAAAAGTAGTTAATAGTATTTTGGCTTTGTGTATATGAAAAGGTGCTCCTATAGTTATGTTTTAGTTAACATCAAGTGGGTTATTTAATATATAAAATTATCAGCACTTAATTCTTCTAGAAGCATTTGGGGAAACGACGTCGGATCCGGGTGTGTTAGCATGTATTGTATACATACTGAAATGTAAACAAGTAAGAAAGTTATATTCGGCGGGGCCGCATTTCGCATAACCAAAACAATGGTTTTTGCCTTC
Source organism: Glossina morsitans morsitans (assembly GCA_001077435.1). Lineage (NCBI taxonomy): Eukaryota > Metazoa > Arthropoda > Insecta > Diptera > Glossinidae > Glossina > Glossina morsitans. The sequence goes on along the minus strand of CCAG010017038.1, from coordinate 15,682 downwards.
TACTTTGCAAGTTCTTTTATTTTATATCCATATCGCTGGTATTATTAAGAAAAACTTAATCGTGCTGTCCAGAATAGTCATTTTAAAATTAACCTATTTTTATGCAGATAATATACTTTAATTTGAGGAGTGTACAAAATATTTTTAAACATTCTGTCTTGGTTGGGTTATGATAAATAAGCATTAAACCTCCAAAAGGTGAAAAAAATAAAATTTAATTCCTCGTAACTTTGTGTAGGCATAGCTGATTGTTTCTATTTTTTGGACGTAAAGAGTAGATTGTTTTGTACTGTAAATGTGGAAAATTTCAGCTTTCTAACTCTAACAATTTCCGAGTAACGAGCAAAAATCCAAAAATATTTGTTAAGAAAACGGAGTTGCGTTCAATTTAAGCTGCATTTCGCGCTTCTGCTCCGAATAATTTGACCCATTTTCAATACCGATCTGTCTGCAGAGACTTCCTATGTTTCTACCAAATTTGAAGTCGATATCTTTATTTTTGTGAGCAGGGAAGTCCTAAAAACACACACCACACAGACACGTGGACGGACAGACATGGCTAACTCAATTAAGAATTTTACGCGGATCAAGAATATATATACTTTATAAGGTCTCTGAAGCTTCATTTTGCGTGTTACATACATTATGGAAAAAAAGGGGATACCCCTGTGTTACAGTGGCGGGTATAGAAACCTGGAAGAAACGTCAACCCTTTCGTGATGATCCTCAATGAAACGCAGCAGTTTACTCAATTGTTTCTTGAAAGCTGACCTTCAATCACAACGATTAATTATTAAAAAAGAGTTAATACAAGCACATTACAAAATACTTAGATTTGTTGCTCTAGTTTGTGTTAATATCCAATTTAAAATTTTTTATGCAAAAAATCACTCAAGAAAATGTGGAAATAGACTAGAACGGACTTCGATGACAATAATTTAACTTTTTTTTCTTAAGTTTAATTTTTTTTTCCAATTTTTTTGTTTGTTAGGCTATGGATTATTCCTGTTTAGATTAATTTAGACCCATAATCCAGCCATGTAAACAGCTTTTTTAATTTTTTATTTATTTATTTATTTTTTTTCTTAATAGTGATGCTTATGCTTGTTAAACGGGCAATGTTCTGCACCGCAGTTATTTCCATAGGCTTTTGTAGGGTACTGTACAGTCGAAATTCCGGCTAAGAATGCCGGAGAAGAAAAAAGTATAGGCGATTTGTGTTTGTATACAAAATTATGAGTATAGAAGATTAGAAAGAAAAATGAATTGATTTGATAAAGGCAGTCAGCTGCTTAAGATGCGTGAAGATTCTAGCACGAAAAATGTCATATAAATTGCTGAATAGCTGAATATGCTGAAAAACTGCCTGAGGATGTCAAACCCCCTGCACAAAAAAGATTAGATGTTTGATAGATTCAGTGGTGTTACATTCCTCGCAACTATCGATGTGGAAGAGACTTTGATCGTTTTTAGGTATACCTGTCGTAATTGTGATTACTCATAAGTCTATGAAGTATTTTAAATTCCCATGTTACAAATTTTTCTTTAGGTTATAGTTTGGGTGTCAAAAAAAGGTAAATTTTGTAAAAAAATCGGTCACGCTTTTCTCTAGCTAGAATATGATATCGTCTTTCCATTCTTTTACAATAACTTTTTGGATTAGCATGAGAGTTTCACTGGGAGGATAATTAATGGACAAAACCGTGCCATCAAATTGTGCTTCACGTGCAAAGAAGTCTGCCTTTTCATTGCCGAACCCACTGCGACCTGGAATCCAAATTAGACGGCATTTTTCAATGCTTGGGTCTTTTAAGAGGTCGTAAATCTCAAAAAGGTACATGTTGTATGGATCCTTTTTCTGGATTACCATCAGAGCAGATTTGCTGTCACAGAAATATGCAAATTTTTTAAATTTGTTCTCTATTGCGAGGAGCATTGCCTGAAGTTCAATGGCCAGAAGTTCAATGAAGGTGGATGATAATTCTTGCAGAACTTTGAATTTTTCTACAAGTAAACTTGGATACTCTATGACTGAGAAGCTAGAGATGTCCGAATTGACTGATCCATCCGTGGGGGTCAATTTTGTAGGTTAGCGAAAAGTTTGATAACATTTGAGCCTGTGCGGCTTTTTCAAGAGTATCTCGGTAATGATCATGAAGGATCAGACTTGAGTTGATTATTCTACCTAGAAATTTGATAGAGGAAGATTGATTGATTTTTGTGCCGTTAACAGTGATGTCGAAAATCTTTTTGTAACCTTTAGCAAAACGGATGACTTTTGATTTTTCAAGATTGAAAAATAAATTTAAATACGCACAATCTTTTCAGAGGCGATTGGCTTTAATGTTGAGATTATATACTGCTTCTACTAATGATTTTTCAGCAGAGATAATTAAAAAATCATCAGTATATTGAAATAAATGGGTTGTATTGTAAACGATGTAAGCCGGCTGTATATAGATTGAAAAGTAATGGGTTGAGACAGTTGTCTTGAGGTAGACCTCCACAAACTTCGACCGAATTTGATCCTATCACAAGAGTTTGCGACGAAAGGAAATTTAAGATCCACAGTCTACATTGTGACGGTATATTAAAATCAGTTAGAATTTGACCTAGTTTCCCTAGATCGACACAGTCATATCCTTTGTTGATGTCTAAGCTGACAATAACTACCTGGTTACCATTTGCTTTTTCACTTGCTATGGTGAAAAGAACCTCATTTAGGCAAATACTGGTGGAAATGTGTTTCAGATAAGCATAGGACCTAGAGGGAAGCAGTTGTGAGTTGTGCAGAAATTTAGTGAGTCTTTCTTTAATCATTTAGTTCGTAATTTTTAAAAGTATAGACAGTAGGGATATAGGTCTGAAATTTGTAAAGGTTTCAAGATCTTTTCCAGCTTTAGGAGTGGCTACAATTTTAATAGTACGCCAACTTGTCTTTTCAAGGAGTCAAAGAGACTTCTAAAGTATCCCGCAATTGACATGCTTCCCTCGTCGAATTGTCTAAGGCGTCGATGCAATGGAAAATGTCCGTCGTGTTAATGAAATCCTGAGCTATCTTCTTCCATCCACATTTATTAGAAACTGGTACGAACGCAGGTGCTAAATTTTCCTATATTATCTCGCATATTTCATAAAAGATTTTGCGCAAAGTTGATAGATCCATTTTGAATCAAAGGGACAGGTAATGTCTACTATCACCTCGAGCTAAATGTAGGAAATCACAATCCATATGTGAGCATTGCAATGTTTTCCTGATATAGAAATACTAACACGAGTGGGAGAACTAGCTTGTATTTAGCTGAAATGGGCGACCGGATTGAATTTTCATGGTCACATAGATACATTCTTTCGAATGAATTTGCAAACAGGGCGTCAACATCACAAGTTTGAAAAAGCGGTCTTACCTAATATCTTCTCCTTTTTCTTAATTCTTTATTTCACTGCTCAAACAAAATGCTTTCACATTAACTTTCTTGTTGTTGTTTTTTATATATTGATTTTTTATATTTATTAATTTTTTAATTTTTTTTGGTATATTTTTGCCACTCAAATCGTATGTTTTTGTTTACATTCCATAGACTTGTTTACGTTTTTTTATTAAATAACATTGTAGCGCGGCTTCTCACTACGTTCACCATTTGGGGCTTATTAACCTGCATTAACAAACAAATTTGTTTTATTGAATGCCCACATGTGGGAGATTAGAGATTTTGGTGTCCAACTTGAGACTGAGAATCAAAAGAAAACAACAAAATGGAATGAATAAACTAATATTATTTTAGGGTACTAACCTAATCTTTGGAATCTTTGCTTTTACAATTAAAAAAACTTTCAATTGTGTTCATGCCAGATAATCAAATATCATAAAATTAAAATTCAAACACAATATTCAAAAACGTAATTGACTTAAACTAAATAAAATTGGCAATCCCGCCAGACGAAGTTTCAAAACAGCGCCATGCACTACCACTAATAAGGAGAAATCCGACAATAGCGAGGAATCTGTGACCACTAAAACCAGCATAGCTATTATAGAGATTGGAAATCACTATGAATAACTACATATACATTATACATTGTAATTCCTCCCCAAGATGTTCAACACTCCATCATAATCTTGACTCGAACCACAAGCAACAACAGATTTAACAGCTTTAATTTTCGATGATATCCACATCGCGGGTGGTACGCACTTTCAGAACAATTCAATTACTAACACAGATATTTTGGCTATTTCTTCGAAACCATCATCTTTCGGCAGAATTGCCAAGAGGCACCGTTCGTCCTTGATGAAGGTCAATTTGTTTCCGAAGGAATAGTTGGAAAAAAACAAAATATGAACAGACATTGCGCGGTCTACAACAAGATGTCGTATTGTTCGTTTTTTGACTTTGTCCGAATTCCACCTGCACACAATAGTTGCTCAAACCTAAAACAACTATTTATCGAAGGAATACCCTTGGTGAGAACACTACTTTAATAAAACTAGTGTCTACTTTAGATAAGGAAAACTACAATTTATGGAACGAGATATTATACAACGTGATCATAACATAAGATAGCATTTCCAAGTAAACACTAGAAGGCAACAAATGTATAAGATGCAATTCCTCAACATTTTCATAACCCTTTCAACGCATGTCCACATTTTATTCTGCGCAAAGATTTAAATTTCCGGATTACAAAAGGCCCTCCGGCGCTATGTTGACAGACGCAAATGACTCAATAATTAAAACATACGGGCAAAGTTATTAAACGTCAACTTAAATTTGCGACGTGATTTTCTTTTTATATGCGTGATAGCATAGCGTGACTTTTTAAACATACACAGCTTAGTCGTAGATATTAAAAGTCAACGTCTGGTAGGTCGGTTGACAAGTATATCCGTTAATGCCATATCGCAGTTTTGCAAAATGGTTCTACCTAAACCCTTTTCCATTCACAATAAGTACAATAAACTAATCAACATATATTCAACTTTAATTACTGAACCAGACTATATTAAACCGGTTAAACACACGACATTAACCAACTTACCACTGAAAGTGTCCTTCTATTTTGGATACCACAACACTTGGACCCTATCAAATATAAAATAGCGAAACCTGAATTTGAGAATTTAGTCCAGTCAGCCGTTTGCAGTCCATCAAATTCTTCAATATTTTCACCATTGCACCTCGTCCAATAAACTTCACATAATTATGTCCATAGCGTTCTTTTTAGAAAGGCTATTCCCTACTGAGAAGAAATATAGTGGTTTTATCGAAAACTTTTGGCTATATCCAATCATCTTCTAACGGACACGAACATTTTAATGATCACAGACCGTTTCACACATTGGCCTGAGGTATATCCACTCACAGATATAAATGCGTTCACTATAGCCAAAAAGTTTTCACTAACTTCATTACACGTTTTGCTGTTGTTTTAACAATTGCTACAGATCAGAATACACCATCCGTACAAAATTATTTAATGAACATTCGAAACACAAAATTACAAGAAGCCCTTGCCGGCCGCAAGCAAATGAAATCTATAAGGAAGATGTTTCTGAAACACCAACGAAGATGGTCTACGGGCAGAACACTTGTTTGCCAGCAGAATATTCTGTACAAGAACCGACTTACAATAGTGATGTATTTTTAAGTACAAATAAGGAACATTTCATGTACATTCAAGTATTCAACACCATGAAGATATTGATTGTGGTTTATATGTACTTAAAGATTTAAAAACGTGTAAATGTCCTTTTGTACGGCACATTAGTAAACACTGATTACAACACCCAAAGATCTTATGAGGACCTAGAGCTAAAGTATTTCATTTTTAAAATATACGACATAAAAAAACGTTTCCAATAGACCGACTTAAACTAGCCATAACGGAATACGCTACTCCATCCTACGCTAATAAACAACACAAACACGTCACTTTTAGCCACTTAACTTTTTCGGAATGCTTCAGACGTCAAATATGCGATATATTGTTTCCTTAGCTGATATAGAAACTATGTACCTGAACTCAGGACTCGATGTTGCAAGCATTCGGTAATTTTGTGACCTCCATTATATTGTTGCACCTGCGAGTAAAAAACAGAAACCTGCCTAAGACTTTCAATTCCTAATATCGGTGGCCCAATTCTCATCAATATAACCAAATCGTGGAACACCAGTTTTATAAAATTTCAGTTTAAAATACTTAGTTGTGTATAGATAGCTTAAAATAGATAATGCTGCTGTTCAATGATATTTACAAGGGTCGTTATTACATTGTGACAGCATGTTAACACTACATGTTCTCTCTGGATGATCTTACCAATTTCTGATATTTTAGAGTGTCAACACTTTCAGCTTCTCCAGCTACTTTCGAGGTATTTTCCAAACAAAGTTTTGGTTGCATTGGTATTTGCATTTTTTTTTGAATTGCTACTCAGCAATTGGCCTTTGCCATCAAATCGTATATTTCTTCACTCCAACATGGCTTTCGAAAAGGAAGATCTACGATCATCAATCTGTTAGAGTTTACTTGTCATGTTTTCAACGCTTTTTCTAGTGGCTCTCGCACTGATATCATATACACTGATTTAAGCAAAGCGTTTGATTTGGTTAATCATAAATTACTTATCTTTAAACTCCAAGCCTCGGCCTTCCCTTCCCATTTAGTGAAATGGATAAGCTCTTATTTGCATAATATTTGCAGGGTTTGGTTTAACTTCATCACCTCATATGAATTTCCCGTGACGTCAGGCGTACCTCAAGGCAGATACTTAAGACCCATTTTATTTAATCTATACATTAATGATTTGCCTTCGGTGATTAAATCCAGACAGATCTTAATGTATGCTGACGATGTGAAAATGTTTTCTTCCTTTTCCGTAGAATCGCAATCACATCAGCTTCAAATTGACTTGAATTGGTTGAATTGGTTGCATGGTGCTCGTTGATTCATATGAAACTAGACCTAAATAAATGTAAGAAGCTTTCTTTCTCAAGAAAGAAGTCATTCATTACTCAGTATTTCATAGATTCGGACAAGTTGGAGGAAGTCGATTCTTTCACAGATTTAGGCGTTCTCTTTGACCATAGGTTACGTTCTAATTTGCATATTGAGTTCTTTTTTTATTAAGAGGTGTTCCAAAGGGCTTGATGATCCTTACATTACGAAAAGGCGCTACATGTGTTTGGTTAGATCTATACTCGAATATGGCTCTGTTATGTGGAGTCCCCCCCACGCTTCGGTAATGTAAATACAATTATGAGCTGTCTAACCCGCTCAGAGTAGTTTGCAGGAACCTAAATGATGTCTGTCACTTATTTTCAATATCGGACTTTTTAAACTCTATCAAAGCAACTTTGCTTAATACGCCCGATCTTCCTATGTCGTACTTAAACTAACTTGCGTTCGTAATCACAGTGAGATCACTGGATCTGTTCTTATGGCGGGTATACTTCTGTGCTAGCTGCGTACATCCTTTTTTTTCCCCTTTTTATTTTTTTATACATGGATAATTATTTTTAGTTTCTTTCTTTTTATTTTTATTACCCTTCTCTTTTGATATCTTTCTTTTTATTGTATACTAGTTCTAAAACAATTAGTATAAGATTTATTTTAACTTGTTGTCTTTTGGGGCGTATTATGTTACATTTATGTAGATATTTGGAGATTTCTCCACTAACTAATTCTTGATTTTTTTTCATTTTCTAGCTCGACATTTTTTTTGAAATCTTTAAACAGTTGTATATATTCTCTCTTCTTTCCTACAACAATCATCTATAAAGGTAGGGAAGTACAACTTTTCTCCCAGAGGTTCAACTCGTATTGGTCCACATAGGTCCGTTTGTACCAAAGCTTACATTTCAACTTTGAACTTTTGATTCTACTTGAGCATAATCTCATGATCTATATTCTTCGTATTTAATGGAACTAAATCCACTGAATTCAAATGTTTAAGCCGTTGGCGCCGTAATTTCACTTTCACGCTCGAATCTGAAAATTTTCTGCATGCCGGATACATTTTCTTTCATTTCATTAAAAACATACCATTTTCCTTCTTTGCTTCCATAAAAACGTTCTATGTAATGAATATATGAGCTTATTACCTTTCAATAAAATTGATAATCTAAATCGGTAACCTTTGACCTCGAAATTAGAATCCCACCAGGTAATGGAATAAATAACGTATTTTGCAAATAAATGGATTTCGTTTCAATCTTCACTATAATATTTAGGTGCCCTATTTTAGTTCTCTCTGATTTCACCTCAGTTTCATCTGTTAGGCTCACTTTTCCACTATAATTCCTGTTCAATTCGGTGAACAATGTGTCATCAACACAAGGGGGTTGTAGCCCTACTGTGAAAACACCATACCAAAAATGAGCTATCTTTGACACTATGTAACTTTGTAATAACTATTCCAATTACAACCCTGAAGAATATCGAGTTGTTAACCACGCGTGGAGAGATGATTGATGTTGTTTGTGAAAAGAAAATAAAAAAAAAAGACATTTGGGTTTCTGGCAGGGAGAAACACGTGCGGGAGAAAAATTGAGAAAAATATCTTGAGAAATTAAGCAAAATTGCGACAGGTGTCAATATTTTTTTAAAAGATTATAAATTTTTGGCACTTGTATTTAGTTTTTGTTTTAATTTATTACATGTTTACATAAAATCTTCTCATGAATTTGTCATTCAATTCAGTGAGTTTTGTAGCAGTAAATATAAAGAGAACGGAAAATATGCACTATTAAGGTAAGGCTTGATATTTTGAATAAAAAAAAAATTCGATATAAATTTGATCTAATATTGGAAAACGATTACTTTTTGAAAGCGGGCATTAAAACGGAGTTAAGAAATGAATAAAAATGTGCTTTACCGATTTCGTTCACTTGTGCTATCATTCAAACGGCGATACACAAATTTAGGCTTGAAAAGGAATATTGATACAAATAAACAGATTTCGATTCATATAAAAATGACGACTAAGTAATAAGAAAATTCTTAATGTTAATGGAGTTAACAATAAGAAGCTGTCATAAATGAAAAAAATGTTTAACAAATGTACCTATTCTATATATTTATAGGGAAATGTGTATAGGAATCAATCATGACAATGTTATAAAATATTTTGCTAAAGCTTTTTCTTCGTTGTGTGAGAGGAAAGCAGGTTAGAGAGTCATGGGACCCAACATCGAAGACTGCCGTTGCGAATAATGAGCCGAAGGAGACCATAGATGGGGTAGCTCAGCCCTTATGACCTTGAGCCCTTAGCTGTCTGATTTCTGGCATTCAATTTTGCTCAACATCAGCCACAATTGCACGGAACTCTTTTGTCAGACATGCCTGTAGAACATCTATGTTGTTTACCTTGCTTTACGTTCGATTTCTTTGCCTTCACTGCATTTTCGACGTCCTCATCCCCATTTTTAGACCCAGCCTCTAATACTTTGCGAATGTTTTAAGAGGTAAATAGAGAGACTTCACTATATCTGATGATATAAAATTTGTACAGGGACAACGTCTGGAACGACAATGCAGATGAGTTCGATATTAACGAACACAAACCCTATACCGACAGCTGCTACCAGTAATTTACCGTGTAGTAGATCGATTATCAAAACAGTACGCAAATTGGGATTACATTACGCTGACACAATGGAAACATTGCAGTCCATAGAATGACTGAAAGATTTAGTTGAAGCTTACGCATTCGACATTAATCAGATACTAGAGACTATGATTATCATGCTCCTTATCGTAATAACAAGCGGACGTAGACGACACGGACACCATTTAGAAAGGACTTTTAAAATTTTTCTAATCAGGATGCTACTTTCATCGCTACCGAAAGAGATTCAAACGATCACGAGACGAAAAGAATTTACACCAAAGCGTTTCCAGAGTAACTTTGGTACATCCAGCGATTAGACTTCGTCAAGTAAGAGGAAGTGCTAGATCTCGCTGGAGGACTACGAAGTATTCTCAATGGTAATAAAAAAGACCAATCTAAAGAAATATTATGACAAGTAGCATGAAACCTGCGAAAAGTATCTTATCGGATTTATTATATGCTGCCGTGGTACGAGGGATATTGTAGAAGCCATATAACGTGCTGCACAGCCTACGAAGTTAGTACGTTGTTGTAAATTTGATGACCACTTAGAGGCATTCGTCAAAGACTAACGGATATACTAAAGAAGATTTTCATCAAGTTGTGTGAAGACGACGATACTGTTCATGATGCATTTACAAAGGGCATTGATAATCGAAATGAAGTTTTCATCTAATGCGAATAACATTGATAATCATGCTAATTGCAAACAACTAATAAATTATGCCTTAAAAAGAGAAAGGAGACAAACGACAATGAGGAGAAGTCGAACAAGAAAGCGAAATAATGCAAAAAATGCGGTTGGAATAGCCATGGTCTTCGGCAAAATAGGCCACAGTTTGTCGGTCAAAATCAAAAGATAAATAAACTTTTATATTTTTCTAAATTTAATAATTTTGTTCTTAACAGTATAGATAATTCTCACGATGGCTTATACGCGTTTTCAGTAGAAATTGACAGTGTTGGTGTTATAACAACAAGTGACACGGACTCTCCCTGGACATTATTCTTGACATGATTTTTGAAAGACAGGACATTCAAGCATTCTTACGCCAACAGTATTAGTGATTGCATTTCAATTGTTAGTGGGTACGATACCAGAATCACCCATAATAGTATCACAAGAGAAGTAACAGTTTAAAAAAAATGGAGGCATGTGCTCGACAAACTATTACAAAATAACGTACAATTTCCCTGGAATAAACAATGCTATGAAGTTTATAATACATACATAACCTCAATTGAAGTAATGGTTCATTATAACACATAATTGCTAATGATACTATTAACTGATGCGTCAAATATTGCAGTAGCACTAGGTTTAGCTCACGAAATTGACGATGATCTTAAACTGGTATATTTAGGGTTTCAACTAAAGTTGAAAAAAAATTTAGTACTCTCGAAAAAGAAGCATTAGCAATTTTCTTTTCTGTTAAAAAATTAACGCAACATATATTAGGTGATCACTTTATATTGGGAACTGAGTATAAGCCATTAATCTGCATCTTTGTTGAAAAAAAAAATTACCAATAATGACTTCAGCACGCTTACAGATGGGCATTAAGATTATTTAGCTTTCACTATATTGTTGAATTGTTAAAGAATGGAAACTTAGATGGTTTGCCTCGCATGTCACAGGTACATTTTATTGATGATTACCGCGGAAGAACATATGTTAATCTAGTTGAAACTGAAAATCGATTGTATCTAAATTTTAAGAATGGTAAACTCGTAGAGGCTTAATTTTTTCTAAATTAGGTTGTTCAAGGAACAGTCAATGAGTTAAAATACTCAATTGTTTTCGAAACAAGCAAATAGAGCTGTTCGTAGAATATCAATGCGTTAAGCGGGTGTTGTGCATGAACGTAAATGAGTGCGTTTACAGCTGGAGACAATTAAATGACGTTGGCTTAATCATGCACGTAGGTCTTTAGCGTGAAAGATGCCCAACTTTTTAGCTTTAAGGTTATTCAGCTCATAATTACTTAACCCATACCTAGCTATGACTACGGCCTTGTCGAATTGATTAGCATGCTTGCTGTTGTAATGATCTGTCAGGCGACTTTCGGTGAAATTCCTTCTAAATATGGTTTGTTTGACGTGATAGGTTACGGGAAGTAACCGCAAGCAATAGATAGCAGCATATCGAGTATAGCCTTGTCTAAAATTTTCGTGGGCCTTTTCTCTAATCAATTCTAACTTCGCGTCACTCCTTAATGAAAGGGAAGGGTCTTGTAAAAGATCGACAACTCGTAATAGCGCATATGATTTGCAACCACTTAACATATTGCACCCAAATAGAAAGAAGCAAGGTGAAAAACCTGTGCTTGCATGAATAGACGGACGGACAAAACCTATTTTACCGAAAGGACATATCCTAAGCCCTGGAACATTCTTCACCCTGCCTTGTCTATGATATCTATGGGAGAACCCGAAATTCGGTCTAAGCTAAGTTACTCTCATAAAAACAAATACTATTATTTAATTTTTTTTTTTTTACATTTATTTTCTCATATATATTATGTTCTTTTTTACATTCTTTGTATTACTATTTTTTTCCATGAATTCTTACAATGTTTAATGCTTGTATTTATTACTATTCTAATTTAACAATTTTTTTTAAGTGCGTAGATTATAATTACTACACAAGCCAAGGTATAGCCAAGCCAAGGTATAGTCGATATCAAATCCATAGAATCTAATATTTTCCAAACGCAAACAGTTAACAATAATTTTGCGCTTCTCTCTTTGCCTAGTAAAAGTATATACGATTTAATTTGACGATCATAGCGATGTGAAATTAAGAACATCATAAACTACTGTAGTGTGATCGCATATCGACATATGCATCCACTTTGAAATGCAGACAGAATTATGCTGAATCTGCATAATTCCGTGGGAAAAAATAAAACAATAATTTTGTCGCACTTCAACTGGCTAAGTATTGCATTACGAAATGCAATACGATGCCAGGCGCCCCAACTAAAATAATTATGTTTAGGCTAGCATTAATTTTAATTGTAAAATTTAGTATAAAAACAGGTGAGAAAAATAAAGTAAACCAGTTGATTCATGCAACTCAAAATCTATGCGTTTTTACTCGCAATTATTCCAGGCGTTCAACTCGCCTTCTAACTACTTAGCATAGGGACCGTCTCTTGCCGAGTCGTATTGGCAATCATAGAGACGGAGATACTTGGCGTACTGAAGCCGAGCAGGTAGCAATCAATCAATTAGGAACAACTGCGATCGATCCTGCCGTACCTGGAAGGATTCCCTGTGAAATATTGCAACAAAAATTTATTTTCTTTACATGGCGATCCTGCCCAACACGCTCCTGTGATCGAACAAAAAAAAAACAAATGTTTTTCCACGCACGATCTTGCGACCGATCCTACAAACTATGCAGTAGCGTGCTACTTCTCAAACAATTTTCTGAGGAGTCAAACACACAATGATCCCTGCCGAGGACAACTCCCCAACATCCGAAGCGGAACAGGAAACACCATCCTTCACCCATTTTGGGCAACGATCACCTGCCAATCAGGCAAAAAACGCTGAGCCCACCCAAAATTCGATATACAAATATTTATGTAGAATATTAAAAATAAAGAAAAAACATATATTAAGAACATTAAAAGAAGATAAAGGATATAGAAAGAATGTTAAAATGAAGAATATATATAAAGATTACTATAGAATATATATGAGAAATATTAAAATTAATAGAAAGAATACTACCATATAAGCCTACAATATTAAAAGTAAAGAAAAGAATATTAAAGAATAAATGAGGCATATTAAAAACTTGAATATATAAATCGAAATTCAAACAAGAATAAATTTTTCCTCTTAATGGAAAGAATAGATGAGATCAACATCTCTGTAGATAGAATAATTTCCAACCTTAAAAAGCTAGGAAATAAAACATACAAAAAGGAAACTATCGAAAGCAAACTAGAAGAATCAGAAAACTATAGAACTAGTGTCCGTACCATATTAGAAGCTAATACAAAACCAGAACAGCCAAACCTATTAAGTAAAATAGAAACATTTAAGAAAAAATATAAAACAGCCGAAGAACTGTTAGAAATCGAAGCTAACAAAGAATCTCTAGAAAACAGAAACCCCAGCAAAACAGATAATATAATACAACCAAAAATGGATTTTAACCTAGAAACCGCCTCTAAATCCATACCCACTTTTACTGGAAATTATAAAGATATCAACTGCTTCATAAAAGTAGTTGAATTAATTAACAGAACCCGAAAAGACGAAGCCAAACCACAACTAATAGAATACACCTTTTATTGCAAACTATCCCCAAACGTCAACACTGCCCTTGCAAATGGAATCCCTACAACACTACAAGATTTAAAAACCAAACTTGAAAATAAATATAAATTAAGTCAAACAATACCACAATTACATTCAATATTAAATCAAACAACACAAAAAGGTACTACCACAGGTTTCAAAGACAAAATTTTAAAAATAATAGCAGATTTAAATAATCTCCAAATCAAAGAACTAGGCCCCAACCCCACTAGCGAACAAAAATCCGTCATTACCAGTATCAACGATACCTATGCCTTAACCATATTTAAAAACGGTCTCGACGACTACATTAAACCAACTATCTTTGCGGCCCAACCCAAAATCTTTTCCGAAGCAATTAATATTGCGCTACAATATGAAAGTGCGACCCAAACAAATTCACAGGTAATGAGAATAAATTACCAAAAGAAAAATTCGTACAATCACCACACCAAAAATTCCTACACTAACCAAAACAACAGAAATCAATATCACAATCCTAACAAACACAATTAAAGGTATAATAAACAAAACAGGAACTATTACAATAACAATAACAACCATTTTAATAGAAACAGCAATAATAATTGCAATACCAATAACTACAACAACAATAATAGGAATTTCAACTATCGAAATCAAAATAATAATAACAACAGAAATCAGAGAAACAACAACCAAAACAACCGTGTGCACGCGATAGAAAACCAGGGAAACGGATTCCGGATTTTTTGGCGATGCCCCTGAATTCGGGACAAAACACTTAAATCAGGCATCCACTGAATATCCAAAACAAACCAAATCCCATATCTTCTCCCTCTCAAAACTATCTAACTACATATTACTAGATATTAAAGATGCAGCAAAAACAGAATTATCATTTCTACTAGACACAGGAGCAGACATCAGGCCCTGCAAAGCGCACCTTTTGGAACATTACCCACTAAACAACTCAGAATGCATTAACCTAACAGGAATAACCAACGAACATATTGAAACATTGGGAACTACACATTTAAATATAAATCTAGGAAACGGAATCACTCAACATAAAATACAACTAGTAGACCAGAACTTCACAATAAAAACCGATGGAATCATAGGAAGAGATTTCCTACACAAGTATGCTTGCAATATAAATTATGAAAATTTCTCTCTTACGATTAATACACATGGTGACCAAGTTCAACTCCCCATCTACGATCAAATACTCAATAAAGGCAATATATTTCTTCCCCCAAGATGCGAAATTATAGTCCCCATAGATATCAAAATAGACAACGATGCTCTAGTACTAAATAAAGAAATAGAAAAGGGAATATTTTTAGCCAATTCAATAACACCAAAACACGGACAAAAACACATTAAAATACTGAATACACTAGATAAAGAAATCACAATACAACACCTACATATCAACACCGAACCACTCAACACCTATGAAATTATACAAAACACCAACTTACACACTCAACATGATGAACAACGATTCCAACAAATATTACAATCCATAAAATTAGACACCATGAACAACTCAAAGACAAGAACTCATAAAAATCTTCAAAAAATTTCAAACAGTATTCCATCTAGAAAATGAACCACTCACAGCAAATAATTTTTACACACAAAACATAGAAACAAATGACAATACACCAGTATACATAAAAAACTACAAATTACCCCACACACAAACTGACACCATACATACTCAGGTAGAAGAATTATTACAACAAAACGTTATAGAACCCTCAGTTA
>CCAG010017031.1:0-24049 GCA_001077435.1 Glossina morsitans morsitans | reverse complement strand
ATTTTATTTTGTCGCAACCGGCTTAAGTGATTTCCATTGTTGTGCAGCGATGATCATTTATTCGCCCTTGAACTGATTTTTTAATTTTTCCTCTTTTCTATATCTTGTGCCGCATTGCGCTGACAACTTTTTTTTTTTTTGCTTTTTTGAAAACGAAAGGCAGGCAAAGACTTTCAGAAAAATGTTTTAATAGGTATTTACTCAAACAATTGCTGTTCGAAAAACTAACTGCACTTTAGTTTTGTTTGCTTCTACTTATCCACTGTTAAGGCCATCATCATCGTCGTTATGCTGGTAGGTTTTTCTTTTCCATTTTTTTTTTTTTTTTTTTTTATTCCTCTAAATGTTGATGTTAATGTAGCAGTGACAGTGGCAGAGTCCTAAACTATCAAAGAACAGATTTCAGTTTAAAGATATAAATCTGCAATTTCATATAAAAGAATGAATTTATTGCGAATGAATAAGAAAGAAAACAAAACATCATATCTAACTTAGGACGAATCGTGAGTGCGTATCATTACAATTAAAGGAAATAAGGGACGAAAGAAAAACTATTTTAAGGAGAGGGGAGTGTGCATCATTGAGTCAGTGAAGTCAATTTTGAGATATTATTGGAAATGTGAAAAGTCCGCGATAAAAAAAATCATACATAGTTACAGATAGTTATTACGCAAGTAACTCCGTTCTGGTGCGATAGGTAGCGACGGCAGGGACAAACCCGCAAAAACAATATCAAGAGGGTTCGTAAAAAGCTATAATAAATGACTTTTCACAAACGTATTAAACGAACCGAAGAAAATCTCTCTTAGAAAATACGTCAAAGGTTTGCCAAAGAGAAAGTGCTTTTGAAATGAACGCAATACTTAAATGGTGGAAACATTTAAAAATTTTTGAATTTGTATTTTTAAACATAGCTATATTTTCAAAATGTACATAGGTGCGCATTCTTTCTCTCTCTCTCGCTCTATCTCCATCTGCCTCAATCACTAAACAACTTTATGTACCGCATAAAAAAAAAATTGCATAGAACACAACAAGTTACATGCCCCCACTCGCATAAGTAATAAGCACGTAACGAGACATCTGTACACATAAAAAGACTTTGTACAGGACACATACCCAAAAAACAAGCCAGAATTACTGGAAAATATTTTCTGCACATATTGTCTCTAGCGGAGCTTCTTAGTTTATTTTCAAGGCGCAGAAATTGTGCGATAGCAAAGGGATTTGATTTGCATGAGCTATGAGGATATCCAGGAAAATAATAAGACGAATTCGATAAATTTAATAAACAAGAACTAAGAGATAAACATCCACAATTGCAATATTGAATGGTCAATAGCCAAAGGAACCTATGTCTGGTGTAGTGAATCGAGTGGCGGTAAAGAGCGCAACCTGGCCGTTTTTCATATAAAAACTATACTGAATTTGGTTCAAATACAACTTCGTGGCAGTTTTTCATATAAAAATTATAGTGAATTTGATTGATATACAACTTCGAGCAAAAAAAATCTTTAGGATCTTTCAATAATCGATTTTAAAATGCTCTGAAATTAACCTAAATTTGTTAATAGTTTTTTGATTTTTATGGACTTATCAAGACCAGTTATATCAATCGTTATAGTTACTTAAATACTATTGAAAATCGAGCTGGAATCGTAGCAAAACGTATGTTTCAGTTCTAAGCTGTCGAAGCCAGATGGCACAAGTGAACAAAAAATTGGAATTTTCTCATATAATTTGAATATTTGTTTGTTGTATCCTGCATAGCTTGTTGTGCAATGGCGTATTAGGTTTGTGCGTATATTTGCAACAAAAACCAATGGATTTAAGATAGACGTACCTTTTATTATATCTAAGCTTGTCTGTCCATCTGCCCGTCTTGTTTTCTTGTGGTAAATCCACAGGCCGTAAGTTTTTAGACATTTTAGTGAAATTTAGTACACTCATATGTTTCGCCCCAAGGACGAACGCTATGGAACATGATTGAGATCGGACTGGTTTTCCAACAACTTCCCTTTTAACGCCTTATTTTGAAAAGACGTTATATGAATAATTGTTGTGGGTAGGTAGTGTAGCATACAATAGTGCCTTTACTTTCTTTTTTTTTTATTTCTTTGCACATATCAAGAATGTTTGAAACTTTTACTACTGAAAAGACAATACATTCAAATATCATGCTTGCTAATCATCATATGTACACAAATGTATGCATATGCAGATCTATGAAAGTAGGAAAAAGATGTTAACATATGTATATTCATAGAGTGGCCTTAAATTGCATTACATACCCATTGGTCGATTGCCACTCCAACGCAAACTTTTGTCGTAACGGTCAGTTAGCAAATGGGGTAAATGAAATGGCAACTGGTATATGTGATTGTATTGTTGCTGCTGTTGACTGTAAAACGGTTGAGAATCAGGCATTTTAGACATCTGCTCTTTCTTCTGTTTCGCCTGCAGCACCTCGAGCTCTTGTTCTTGCTGTTGCTGTGAGCGACGATGGGTTTTACCATTCAATGAATAAACGTGATGTGTGCGTACATATTTCTCGTCCACCTTTGTTCACATAAATCAAAAAAAAAAAAAAAAATGGAAATAAATTTCACAAAAAAATAATTTGTTTATTTTAATTGCAGCAAGCAGAATAAAAACTTGCATTAAATTAATTTCAATTACGAATGCAAACAAACACATTATGTCAAAGTTTAAACGTATTTTTTTTTTTTTGTTGTTTCCTTTTTTTTAGGTTATTTTTATTTTACCTTTTTTTTTCTTCACTTCTTTTCATCCATTTTGGAACAGGTAGTTAGTTGTAACTACAATATGCAAAGGCAATCGTATCTCAACTCTGAACACTTCAGTTTTCCTGATAATGTATTCTTATTTATTTGTAAGTGTCAGAACGAATAAATGTTTTAATTTTTCATATACTTCAGCCACCGTTCACTTTCCTTTACAAACATATGGTTGATGATTACAAGCAGACATAAAACAGGAAAAATTATATAATTCGATCGGAGCTGTCGTAATGGCCGGCACAATTAGTTTATCAAATTGATTTGAAAAAGGCAAAGATTTTCCCGATAAATTCTTCATGGGCGGGTAGTTAGTAAAGAAATGCCTATCAGGCAGTGTAACGAACGAGGAACTGGTTTCTTTTCCATTGTCTCTTCCATTTCTGTTTATGACTGGTCGTTTCGAAAGCACTAATATAAAGGCAGGCAGAATATAAAGTTCAAAATGATAACATATATAGAAGACTGCAGAGAATAATACGAAGCCTTTGGAGAGTTTTCTTTTGTCAATTGCTGACGAAGTTACATCAGAAAAAAGGAAGGTAAACCCAATCATCGTTTGGGGTAATATACGAAAACATTACATTTATCATAAACATCGATGCGAGCAATACTGGGACGTCTTTATATAAATATTTTTTTTTGTACACTCTATATATACATATATATTCTATCTCGATCTCGATTAACAACTCAATGGTCGTGGGCTCAAATTTCAAGTGTTCACTGAAGACAACAGCCTCAGCTTCTGGTCCTTTAAGAGTTTGTGATAATTATATCTGTCTGCTTTCTTATGTTCAACCTACAAGCGGCAGTTTTTGAGACATTTTGATGAAATTTCGTACATCGTTTGGAAAATCGTTCGAATCGGACCACTTTTTCGACCAGTTGCCATATAACCCCCTGTCTTGAAAAGTCAATATAAAGTGGATAACTGTAGGATGATATAGAATATTTAATGGTGGGCCGTGGGCCCAGTATAGTGGTCTCACTTGTTTAGGTAAGGCTTAGAAATTTATATCAAGGTCACATAGATATTAAGATCCCAAATAAATTTCCGGCCACAAAATGTCCGTTTGCTTTTATGACCAACTTCTGAGAACTGGGAAGACCAAGTAAATGTCGACGATGTCTATACATTTGTATTAGAAGAGACTGAGCCACTATGAAGAAATTGCTTATCTGCGTTAAGTTCATGAAGTTTCCAAAAGGGCAAGGTAGTAAAATCAGAAAATTATATTATAAGGTCCGACCGCAAAGACATGCCTGCGACCTCGTCGACTTTCGCTCTTTCGCTTGATGGAGCTCTTGAAATCTAAGATATTTACCTAAGACTGACAATAAATTCCATTTTCTCCTAAGCAACCTTATGAACATTATTGCAAGTAAATGAAGAACAACATTAATAATCCATAATTGTTTTTTTCTGGATCAATTGGATGACGGTGTATAGAAGATATAAAAAAAACAATTTATCAATACCTCGTTAAGTAAATGCCTTAAAATCGTTATACAGATGCTGTGCATTCAAAAATCGTTACTAACCAAATAAAGCGTTTTCCTCACTGATTCGTTTCACAAATTTATGTTATTTTATGGGATAAATTAATGTGAAATTTAATATTATTGCAAATGCACAAAAGCATTTAAACGCTCAAACACATACACGCACACACAAACACACGCACATACCCATGTGTATCAAATGATAGAAACGAAATTGGATTGAGAAAAATAAAAAAAAAAAAAAAGGTAAAAGAAAACAATAATAACATAAATACTTCAGTGAGCAACAAGCAAATGGGTTTAAATATTTGTGAGTCATGGCTGCTAGCGTACGCGTATATGCTACGTATGTAGCGTTGGTAGTAGTAGTGGGTATGTGTATGGGAATGTGTGTGTAAACAAAGAAAAATCGCGTGTTGACCTTAATTTAAAATGCATTATAAATAAACGGTTAGCAATAAACGGTACAAACACCTTGGCTAACCCTGACCAAATAATCTACATATACACGTAGACATTGCGGTGTACGTATGTATTAAACGGATATGAAACATTATATAACGGATATTAGAAACCAATGTGGTGGCGGCCAATAATCACAAATACTATCAGTCAGCCGCTTGATCACACCCTCTTGTCATTCATTGTATGTATAAATGTATGTATAAGTATGTAATCGCTTGTAAAGTAAAATATTTCTATGCAACGATAATAGTTTTTCTATGTATATATATATGTGTTTGTTCGCATTTAGCTTATGGTAAATAAATTAAATTGGTTATTGATCCTACCTTTTTGCCATTTATCAGCCATGTTATGTGAGGCGCTGGTCGTGCACGTGTTGTATTACAAAGTGCAAATAAACGTTCACCTATTGCCACAGGACTGCGTTTGCGAAACCTAATCACCGGTGGGCCTGTTTGCGGTACTGTATATATATATATATATATAAATATGTATGTATGTGTGGGTAAATTTCTTTTTAAATATTTCCATTTTAATATATTATTTCTAAATGTAATAACATAATGCATTTTTTTTTTTTTTTTGTGTTGCGTATGCATTTGTTGTAAAATATATTTTCTAAAGAATTACTTACAAAAAACACTCATTAAATGTTCGCTCGATGCTTTTGTATACAATGGTGAAGTCATCGATACTTCACAATGAAATTGTCCGGACAATTTAAAATCGACATTGGCTAGAGTCACCTGAGACTCATTAGAATATTCCCACTAGAAATGGAAAATGTATTCAATTAAGTTTACTGTAAAATGTTATATGGAAAATTTTCAACTCCATTATGGAAAAATAATAATTTATTTAATTTACTTACGTCAATGTCAGCGCCATCTAAAGTAAAATTTTTAAATGGTAGTTTACGTCCCTTAACGTATTCAAAAAATTTCACCTCATCTCGAAACCAAGACACCTGAAAAAATAGAAAACATTGACAGAGGTATAAAAACTGCAAGCATATATAAAAGTGCAAAGGATTCTTTCACTATGCGTTGATTGAAAAGTTGTAGGAAGAAAGCACGTTTGTATGAGTCTGCCCTCCAGTAAAATGTCTCGTGTCAACTAACTTTCAGAATATAGCCCCTAAACGACTTAATAATTTTCATATACAATACGGTGCTTAATAGGTGAGCAAAGAATAAATTTCACGTCCGGTTCTCGGCATTATCCCAGTAATTTGTAATTACTACAAATTAATTTCAAAAGATACTAAGAATTCGTTATTTTTGTTTGTAATATGACCAATGATGTTCCCTATTTATATAGCACGGCGGCGGTTATACGGTGAGGATACGTGAGGAAGTCAGAAAAGTGAGGGAGATAGGAAGTTGACGACCGTAGCCCAGTGCATGTGCCCAAGCGCTAAGTATTATACCTTTATTGCGCAACCATCACAGCAACGATCGCAGTAAGCTCTACCGCGTTTAAGACTTAACCCTGCATGAACATTGACTCGCTGTTCGCAATTCTTACCTACTCGGCTAATCATCCGTATAAGAACTTATTTAAACTAGTAGTCTTCTTCTTACCAAGTCTCTAACTAACATCTGCTTCTTCACTTCACTAGCATCAATATTTACTTCATACCTTCGAAATGTTGAGCTTAGTAACACAAAACCGAAGAAGACAATATTAAGTTTGTGCGTATGTATGCAACAGCCGAAGGAATTGACATAGACTTAACTTTTATTATACGGATCGATTCAGAATCACTTTTCGCAGCGATCTAAGTTTGCCTGTCTGTCTGTCTGTCTGCCTTGTTCCTTGTACTCGAGACGTACGCTATTGAAAATAGTTCGGATCAGAGCCCTTTTTCGACCATAACGCGCTGTTAGGAAAAGTCGATATAAAAGTGAATAACTGTAGGGTGGTGGGCTCTCACTTGCCATATTTATTGCAACTGTAAAGCCACAGGCCAATGCGCATAGCTACAAGATATTTTGTTTGTTTTTATTACATGACCTCCTAGTAATCATTTACTGCCCGAACAATAGAAATTCATATGTTTAAAAGTGTGGTCAATTTTTTCCTAAATTTTACATAGTCAAGGAAAAACCATGCACGAAGAGGGAAATATGGTCTCTGAGTTTATCCTTATAAACAAAGTGTACAATACTATTGAGGGATATTTTCTGGTCTGACCAATGAAGAGGAAGGGCAATCGTAATGCTTTTCAACCTATCAAGGACCAAAGAAAATTTGGAGATTTTCTTTATAACGTTTCCTTTGTAATTCGCGAGCGAATAAACGAAGGTTTGAAGTTTTGATTTCTAAAACCAATGCGACTTTTTGGTAAAGCCGACATCTACATGTCAGTATCGAAAATTATTCACTCATATGTTAAAAAGAATGTTTGGAGCGAGATCAGATCAACAATAGATTTCTAGCCAACATAATAATACCGGTAACGTAATTCCTAAATCCCCTCTATTAAGAAGGACTAACAAGCTTTTATCTTAAACGGAATATAGTCTCATTTAAATCTCGAATAGGGTTCCTAAAATTTTAATATCTCCATTTTTTTGGTTATATTCATGAACATTCCACGTAACTAATTTAAATAGGAAAAATAAACTTTGATACAAACGCAATACCACTGACAGATTATATCTGTTCCAATGAAACTTGTCATCCTAATGAATGAAACGAAACCACATCCCATAGCTTATTTCAATATGAAATAGGAATTAATTCAGAACAAAAGGATAACGAAAACTCTCATTGCAAAAACTGTTCATATATATATAATTTTGGTTTTGTGTGTTTGTGTTCAAAGTCCAAGACTAAACGCATTTCAACAAATTGACAACGTATATAAAAAGGTACAAAATTTATATATGTATAAAGCCAATGATTGACATTTTCATGTCAGCTGTCTGTGGAAGGAACTCAATTACAACATATTTCAGATTATTAGATTTTCATTTCGTATTGTACACCTCCTTCGATAAACAAAACCATTCTATTGATTAAATTGACAAAAACAAGAACACCAACAACAATATATTATTTAACCACATTTCTGTGTGTGACAGACAAATTTCAAAAGCAAGAGCTAAAAAAAAAACGCTTAAAAAAATAACATCCAAGAGTTGGGCGAGGGATGTACAAGGATATTATTCCTTATCGAATCTTTAATATGCAGAATATTGCGGAAAGAATTTCATAAATAATGCGTGGAAAAATACCACACCATACTGAGTGCTTCTTTAAGTTTCATTGGTGTTTGAATTATTTATTAGATAATGACTACATTCGAACATAACCACAGCTGTTCGTGTTCAAACACCTTTTTTCACTTTCGTTTGCTAAGGTAATCACATACATTTACACTAAATGGGAAAAGTTACAGTCACCTATAAATACTAATTTATGGATCGCAGTTGGGTATGTATATAAGTGCGAAGTAAATGGTCGGGAAGAGTCCGAACGAAAGCATTTAAAGTCACAGGTGCTTAAGTGTTACCTTGAAAAAAAATGTTGTTCGCATTTTATCATTCCAAGCGATTTAGGTTACATTTTGGTCAAGGCTATCTATACGATACTATTTTCAGCATATAATAAGAAAAAATCAGTCTTCGTTGCCACAAAGAGAATTGTTATACACTAGGGGAACCGCAATTAACTTATCTGTCGAATCAGACCGATTTGTTAAGTACCTTTAGTAGGCTACTTTTCTCTGTAGAACTTGTATATGGGAGGGAATCCAAAAAAAAAAACGTCCCATTCTTTCCAAGGTTTTCGATATTCTTTAACATACTAAAGTAATACTTTTCACCGATTTTTATCGAGAAATTTAAAAGAACAAAGCGATTTTTCTGATATGACGTCTTTTCAGTGGGGTATTATAAGAGCAATGCCATTCTGATCCAATCCTTTTTGAATAAGGTATGCCTTTAGGCCGAAAATCAGGAATACCTGAATACGAATGAAGAAATTTATATAATCAGTACAAAGGGTATTGTGTTTGCCTGTCATTGCCTCTAATTATACCCATCGGCGATGGATGAAGGGTGTATTCATTTTGTCATAATGTTTGCAACGCACAGAGGGAAGCTTCACAGGTCTCATAAAGTATATGTATTCTTGATCAGCATCAAATTTAGAGCCGATTTAAGAAAGTCCGTCTATGCGTCGACATAATGTCTGCTGTAGATATTGTCCCGGCCACAAAAATCAAGCTATCAACTTCAAACGTAACAAAAATACTGGAAGTTCTGACGCGAAAGTTGGTATTGAAAACGGGCCAACTCGTTGAAAGGACATTGCCGCCTTGTAAACTGAAACCACCTCTGTTTTTTAAAAGAAATAAAAAATTTGAGTTTTGCTACGTACATAAGCTATAGGAGATGAATCTACAAGAATTTGAAGGTGCATTTTATTGTCGATGCTGTAGTACCCGCATAAAAATAAGCCTTTATAACGCCCAAAAGCAAGCTTCAAAAATCTGATACTGTATGTGAATTCCTGGCTAGTTTTTAATTCGGAATGGACTTAACCATGTTCGTCTGCCCAACTCTGTAATATATGTGATAAACATTATCCCGTTCGCATAAATGACGATTTGGCCTATAAATTTGCGAGAAGATGTCAAAGACGATTCAAACCGGACAACCGCCACGCCTATGCAACAAAAACTGTGAACACCTTTACTTGCCATGTTTGATGCTTGGTACCCATAAAGTACAACACATACTCCATACACACTTCCACTTTTATTCTGAAAAGAGAAAAATCAGCCATGCCCACCCTCCTAATATTACGGAGTATAATAATCTGGTTCTTTTCCTTTTTTTAGTCTTTTTTAGGATAGCAGTGATGGATTTTCTTACTTGTTTTAGAATAGTTTTGCAAAGGTTGCATCATGTGTTGAGAATGAGCCCAGGAAAAATAAAAAAATTGTAGATTAACTCACCTTAAACAATACGATGGGTTCCACGTCATGTATACATTCCAGCGTTGCACTGCTACCACGTTCTACATATCTGGGCACTCGTAGTTGCACTTCTGCATCTGTGTGACCATCTGTATTAAGAAAAACAAATAGACAAAAAAATCATCACAATGTTGAAAAGGCAAGAAGAAGAAGACTTAAAAACAGAAAAGTAAATATAACCAACCAACCACTGATAAGAACGGATTTTTCAAGCTGAAATAACAAAAAAAAAAAAAAACTTTTTACTAACGTAAATGTCGCATCCTGGAGAGAATGACATTTTCTAGGTCATAAATAAGAATGATAAACCACAGCAAATTAAATTAAAATAAACCAAGAGAATAACCTTGGAAGCACTCGAAAACTACCACATCCCCAATAGCAACGGCAATACTGCGAATCGGCTACACAAGGGAGTTAACTGAATTGAAACGCTACAAATAATTAAAAAAAGAGGCGAAGTCAAAGTGTTAAAGAAATCGCTTTCTTCCGATGCCATGAAACATTACCAACGAATGTGTTCAACTATCTGTAAAATTACTTAAGAACCACATATATTATGTTATATATGTATATACATTTTTTTTCTCTTCACTTTCTTACTTCTTTTTTTTAATAAGTTGCATCCTTAGTTTTTATCGTATAGAGTTCAGGACAAGTAGTCCTGAAGCTTTACATTTAATTTGAAAAGTGACATTTTTTTAAAGGTATTTGAAGGAACGAAATCATCGATGCTTTGGATATATGTTTTTTTAATTTTTCTCATCTCACGTGCAGACTTATTAAGTCTATTCCCTAATAAGAGTATTTTAAATTAAATGAAGAATGGACATTTCGAGTTTTGCTTTCTATATACAGTTTTTCAATTTCGAAAAATCCAAAAAATGTAGTAGGACGAAAAAGTAAACTCGATCTCACGCGACCTAGAATTCGTAAAATTAGTAAAAATACTTTGTAAGATCATATTTTTAAAAGATAATTGGGAAGACAAGTATATCGTTACCATGGAAAGATTTATTTCGCATATTCATCACCATGGAAGATGGCGTGCGGACTTATCAAGCCCATTCTCAAATGGCAGTATTTTAAATTGAATCAAGAATATATATCTCGGGTTCTTCCTTCTACAAAAAAACCTTGCAGCTACGAAATAGTGAAAAAGACACAGCAGGACAAACGGACAGAGAAGAAATTTGACCCAGAACTTCTATTAGGGGATCCCGGTATTATTTGTGGTGATAGTAAGAATATTTTTTTGCATCAGGAAGTAAATCCGTTTTTAAAAATTCTTTTCTGGCATATAAGTTCCCTTTACAAATGTCCAGGGAACACAGGGTGTGTTCATCTAATATTACTTCTTACCACATCACATTTTCAATATCTCTAATCGCAGAACAGATCAATTCACTTAGTACTTGCACATGAGTAATTATGTTTATTTGGTTCGTCGATAAGTTTTTATATTTATAAACACGACTCCAGTACGAATTTTTAAGGGCAAATAAAAGATGGTTTCGTTCACGTCGGATAATATTGAGTAAGAACTCAAGAAAAAGTTTCTTAAATTCTAAATTTTCTTAAAAGTTCAATTTCATTGTCTTTAGCCTCGGAACAGCAAAGCTAAATATTTTAGGTTAAGTAGTAAGGTAGTAGTAAGGAAGTTAGGAAGGTAGAAGGTAAGAAATATTTAAAGAGAAAAGCTCGCAAAATTGTCTAATAACCAAATTTAGGACATGAGCTTCCTTTTTTGTAGATAGTTTACAAGAGCTGTTCTACCCCTCTCTCTCTCTGGTTGGAGTTAATGAAATCTTGATTGCACTCAAATGCAATGTTTCTGATAAGCTGCAAGAATTTTCGAATGTGTTCGCTTATGAATTCAAATCTTCAAGTGACCGCTTATAAATTCTATATCAAAATAGTTGCGATAGACTTGTTTCAACCCTTGCCAAATTTGGTAGAACTAAGAGCGCACGGCTAACAATTTTTTCCACGTGTTTTTGAACTTTGGTAGATCCACGTGGTTTGGTCCAGGGACGAACGTTGAGTTGAATCGGGTTACTTTCTGATACAACGCTTTATCTTGGAAAGCCTTGGTATGAATGACTGCATTAAGCAAAGCGATTATATTTCTTTTGATATTCGATGTGTAGGTACGCAAAACGCTCACTTAATTTATATTCCGAAAGTCATAATTCTCTTAAAGAACAAACGTATTCCTTTAGTGTTCAAGCAAGCTTTAATAGTTAGTTATGCATTAATTAAAAACTTTATAAGTTTATCAAATATGAGCACATTAAACTTCTATCTCAGGTAAAACGAAGCGGAAAAAAAGTAAGACAAATATTCTAAATATATAGCGAAAACTATTGGTAAACTAACTTCTATTAGAGAGTATTTCACTTTAAATGCTTTGCTCCAATTCTGTATTAGTTTCCATACAACTTTTATATAAAACCAATCGATATTCTTTCCTTTCAGCACCTTCCACGCCATCTTCTATCTATTTGCCATAGGTATTTTTTCAATGCGTATACAGGAAATTTCCGCACAAGCATTCCTACAAAAAAACACATTTCGTGTTAATTTAATGGTTAAGTTTACCCTAAATATAAAACCAAAAATTGTTGGTTAAAAACTTTGCTCGAAAAACAATTTTCAAAAAAAAAAAAAAAACAAACAAAAAAGAAAAAAGTGGAAGTAATGAGAAGTGACTTAAATTCTATTCTATTTTCTTTTTTTAAGAACTTAATTCTTGAACGTTAAATTCCTATTCACAAGTATGTGCGTAAGAAACTTTGTGCCTTAAAGATCAAGTAATGTGTTTATCCGATTTTTTTGCATACCTTGTTAACATCTCAGCTTATTGTTGTTAGATTTTCTTAACCAAAAGTCGTCGTACAAATAAATAAGAGAAGTAACTTGTTTTCGTATCTATAGGCAGTCAATGCAACTCTTTGATCATTTCGAGAATCAAAGGTCGTAGGATCCGTACTATGTTAGCACATGTTTAGAAAGCGGGAAGCGGGAAGCGGGTAGCGGGGAACACCTATAGAAATTGCAAGTCTACTATCTTTTCCAGAGATATTCGTAGTTCGAAAAAACATACCAGCCGTTAGAAACGCTCTGCGACTATTTTTTATGTCCAAAATACCTTCTTATATCATGGTTTTCGAGTCTACAGAAAATGTGTGCTCTTGGAAAAGGAAGAGTCTTCTTCTGAAATACCTCTTCACTTTTTTGCGGAAAACTTATCTTACGGGCTTGTTAAGTGGTAAGTACTACTACAGTTGGTCCTGTCTGTCGTTGGCCTCTTTACCGCGAAAGGTAAGCTTCTTCAGAGAGAGAGTGTAAAAAAGGGCAGAGAAAGCGGTGGCAAACAGACACAGACGTAGAAAGGAAAGCAGACATAGTTAACAAGGGGGAAGCGTACGCGAAAGAAAGATGTAGACGAAGAATTCCTATCGCGATTTACGAAACGCACAATCTCTTAAATTATTCGTTTTCATTTCGCTTTTCACTTTAATTCATTTAGGTGAAGTTAACTATGTCGATAAATATGTCGATAGAACGAACGTTCGCTTAATATTGAAGTCATATCAAATTATATTTTACTTAATTATTTATCAAAGCAATTAGTACAGCTATGCAAAATGAATGAAAGTTTGCATAGGGAAATGGACAAGAAATTTACTTAATTAATTTCATATTTCAATTTATTTAAGTAATTTGAATGAAATCTTCGCTAACGAAAATGAAATTGAAAATGTTAACGAAAATAAATTAATAAATTTGGACTGTCATGCCCTAATAGGAAATATCGTAAATTTATTTATTTCCATAATTATGTCGTCATCAGGCATGCAAAATACTAAAACTAACAATAACAATAAACAAATAAAAGTGAACAAGTAAAGAAGACTTTCGTGTTTACTCTGTATGTCTTGATGAGGACACTGTGCCAGGATATAAGCAAAAATATTTGTCAAAGATAATGAAAGTTCCTTCGAGCAAATTGTAAACAACATGCACGAAAGTGTAATAAAAATAAAAAAGAAGTGAAACGAAAGAGAAGACAGAAGACAGAAAATATTCAAGGAATAATAAAACAAATTATGTGAATAAAATTGCAACCGCATGTCAACTTGTTGCCAAACTGTATATATAGCACATACACACATAGAATAACATACCATACAATTATCATTGCAGGCATCATCGTCGTCATCACCACAAAAGGCAACAAACAACAAGTTGTAGTTATTTACTTGTAAATCGTATTATTGTGTTTATTATCATGTCAGGCAAGTTGTTGCATTAATTGGAGGCATGTTAGCGAGCGAAATTAAACCCAATTGCAATTATTTTGACGGCTTTTGTCATTCTCTCTCACCGTCTCTCTGTATTTCCACCCTTCGCCTTTTATTCATTAAAACATGTTGGCAGTTGTGTCATGCTATTGGCAAAAGTCCAAATTGTCAAAGTGATGGCCGACTGTGTGTAGTGTACGAGCATGACACCGTACGCGCACATACGGAAAACCGTGACACGTAAAAACCTATAATTGTTATTATTTTTATTTTTGTCTCTCATTTTCCTTCCTTCCTTCTTTTGGACTTTCAATTACAACTCATTTTACAACAACAAAACAGCAACAACAATGACAATAGAGTAAACATAAAACCTCAGTAGTGTGTTACTCGGTCTTCAGCCGAGCTTTTTATAGTTTTAATTTTATTTTTAACGTCGTGTCGTTATTTAATTTAAGAGACAAACTGTAGGCGCTCTTTACGATTGACATCCGCAAAAGGGAAAGGTGAATAGACGATACATTTTTATGGACGGAAATTAACGATTTTCCAATATCGAGACAACGTGGAATTGGCGACCATAATAAATCAACCATACAAATATTTATGAATCACTTTGCTAACTGTAACAGCAGGCCAAAGGCTTTCCGCGGTCTATTTTTTGTTTTTCGTTTAATATTTGCTCTGAACTTTCATTAAGGTATGCAATTTTTAATAGCCCCTCCTCTCTTCGATATTTAAGTGAATTAATTAAGTTAGCACTTGTTGTTGCATTTTGCTAATTGAAAAATGTCGATGGAAAGGAAAATAGAATCAACTTGTAACTGCACCAACATTTTATTGCTGCGTTAGAGACATAGTCGAGGCATTTACGAGGCGGCAGGAAATCAGGAAGCAAGCCATATAGCCGACCGCAAGCAGAAATGCTGGTGCGTTCAACATAGTGAAGATCACTATTCGCTAGTAAACCAAGACGGAAGAAGATTGCGAATGGATGTAGACATTAAAGAAGGAATTGAAATGCGTAATTAAGAAATTATTAAGAAATGCTCTAACTTCCAAAAATGCCTTAAAGTTGAATAACTTACTAAAGTCAATGAACTCAGTAAGCAAGTTTTAGGTTGTTCGGAAAGTGATTTCTCTTTGTTTTTTTTTTTTGGATTTGATTGTGTTTTCTTAACGGCCAACAACCAACAGCTTGAGCCATAGTTAAAAAAGCAAAGCTTGTTGGCGGAAATGTCCTGTTCATTCTCTGTAACAGTTTTTGCTTGATGCCCAACCAAATATGAAAACCCGAAAGGAAATTTTCAGCATATTGCCCTTTTTTACTATCAAAACGGTAAGAATATTGTTGAAGCAAGAAAAAATATATTGGATGCGTATGAAAAAGAGGCATTTACAGTATGGCAGAGCCAAAGTTGGCTTGCAAAGTTTCGATGCTGAACATGCACCACCTTTAGGAAGGTTAGTTGAAGCTGATGACGACAAAATGAAAGCATTCTTTGATGCAAAGAAGGCCAAATACCAACTCGTGAGATTTCCAACGTTCATGATGAAGTGAAATGTCAGTGTAAGAAATTTGCCTTTTACCTTGATCAACAAAACGAAATAATTTTTCGAACAACCCAATAGTATTGCTCATTATCAGAGCGCAGCCAAGGCATTTCATATTCACTGATGAAATTTACACAGCCAATGTGGTTGAAAATTCCCAGAAAGATGACTCTTGATTACGCTATCACCTGAAGCACAAGAAGAAGAGGTCAATCACACTTTAATTAATGTCAATTTCGAGCTCGTCAATGGTTGCCGAATATCTGCAAATTTTTGTAAGGAGTGAGTGCAAATTAACATTAAAGGTTTTTTTTAGTGGATATTTTTTATCTAAAGAGGGTCTTCTTTCACTATAGCACTTACTATTACTTGACTTACAAAGGTAAAAAAGACTTATGCCCACACCAGCTATTTTTTCCATCAAACAAGGTCAAGGTCAAGACAAAGTGGTTCAAGTTTTCTCTAAATATATATAGTTACCTCCTCTACGTACATATAGTTTCATCTACACATATATATATAATGTACGTAGATTGGTTGAAAATGTGAAATATTATTAAAGAGTACTTTAGAATATCACTTAAGATTATTATGCTTGCACTACGCAAATAAAGTAATTGATCCTACAAAGAATGAAAAACCAAGGTTAATATATACGCAGCCATAAGCAAACAACTAATTACTAAAACAACAAAAGTAATAAAGCTGCATATGGAAGCAAGCATTAAGGAAAACAAGCCCATAATTAAAAATATTTCGAATTAAATTAATGGACCGGAAACCTGACAATTCATTGTTACGAGAAGAGAAAACAATACCGCATGATTACCTGTTTGATATTTTCGCTTTATTTGAAATTAGAAACTGCACACACAAACATTTCAATAATGAATTGCTTGAAATTCGTAGGCTCTAGGTATGAACAGGTGAAACGCTATAGTGGTACACGGCTCACAATTAAATACTCTACTTCTTGTCCCTTAGTACGGTTATTCGTATAATGACTTTTCAAAATGAGGCCTTATGGCCGAAAAGGTGATTTGATCTGATCTGAAGGCTACAATATGGACAGTCGGACAGACAAACTTAGATTGATTCAGAAAGTTGATTTATGTCGAATCTTTCTGGATGTTGCATACATCCGCACAAGCTTGTACCACAACTGGTATAGGGTATAAAAATGATACATTATGAAGAGGAGCAAAATAATGGATTTTATAAAAGCGAAAAATTTTTTTTATAAAATTTTGAAAAGAGAAACCGCTTTCATCATATATTTTATCGTATAAAACGGAATATGATGTAATCATAATTTTAATGTAATGCACATACATTTTTTTACTACCCATTTTGGCAACATGTGGTAAGTGAAAAAAAAAAACAAAATTACCAATGGGTAACTTAGTTACTTAAGTATAACATGTTTTGTAAAAACGTTGACTACTTAGTAAATGGAAAAATGGGCTTTCACAAGAACAAGGTCATGTGAAAATGGAGAAGTTAAAGATTTGTGAAATTAAAATTTAAATAATTCTGATATGAATTTGTACGAACTTTATAGAATAGAGAGAGAGAGAGAGAGTGCGAGACCGACTTAAGCATAAAGAACGAAAAGTAAAATTAAATGAATCGACATTGCTTCAAAATACAAAAATAAATATTTTGTTACAAGAATTAAGTAAAACAAATATTACTCTGTTGCAATAACATCCAATTAAAGCACTGAAGACAACTATGGCACATGGTACTTGTTACTTGCATATGAGTCGCATTGAATATTAAATTCGTATATTTCTTAACAAGGCTTACGAACATTTCATTAAGGTGTTGTCGAATTTTTTCCTTAATTTAAACATAGGTATGTTCGTAGCATTAAATCTATGCAGATATTTTCCAACTGTTATTATGCATTGCTTTGAGACTGCTTTACACTTTTTATACACACGTATAGATTTCATGGCAATCTTCTCCTGATTAAAGCAAGAGATTTCTATGTAGGGAAACGAGGCCATCTCTTAAATTATAAGATAACACTTAAGTAAACGGTCATCCATTGATGAATGAGCTGAACTGGGAATGAAAAAAACTGAGCCGCTTTTCATATCTCTATTCTAGGCAATATCACAGAGGTGTCACAAAGCAGTCAAAAGTATTTTTCTTGCAGTTTTCGTATCTTAAACGAAAAATCACTGCAGCAGATTTAAAAGGAAAACGTTTTTTTTTTTTTTTTGTTTGGATAGAAAGAAAGGAAATAGAATAATAATATCGCAAAAGCATACTTTTAAATATTGGAAAAAATTATTATATTTAAAGAATTTTTAGAGATGGCAGTATTGAAGCCATTTTCGGGAGGCTGCTTTGTACGGTGTGGAAGCATGGACATTAAAAATCAGTACAATGAACAAATTGGAAGCCTTCGAAATATGGTGTTACCGAAGAATTCCAAAAATATCGTGAGCACGGCGCATACCCGAAGTTAGAGTCCTGAGAAGAATAAACTATGAGCGCGAAATGAGCGTCAAAATTAAAAGACGAAAAACGGCATATTGTGAACACATGGTACCTGGAGAAAATTATAAACTTCTACACTTAATAGTAAAAGCCCTCATCGAAGGGCGTAGAGGCATGGGCAAAAGGCAAGTGCCGTGGTTGCGTAATATTCGTGGTTGGGCAAACTTGAGAAACATGGCAAGCAACCGAGAAGAATTTTGAGCTTTAGTTATAGCTTAATACGCAATAACATCATGAAATGCAAAGAACAAAAGAAAAAGGAATGTCATCACCTATATCCCGTGTGGGATGGGAAGAAAAAGAGCCTCATAATGGAATAGAATTACTCCCGTCTTATGTTGGTGTCTTTGCGTATGTATAACGAGAAAGTTGCTTTTTTTATGGAATTGAAATTGAATCCATTAATTTCATTCACACCCACTAACTGCAACGTATTTATTAAATAAAGTACCGTAAATTACCTTTAGACAGGACATTATTCACCTAACAGCCTTTTTACTTAATTTTGATTACAAATTATCTGATATTAGTGCATTTTAATTAGTCTTAACCAACCAACCGAATGCAATAAACTACTTAAACGAATATAATCTAAGCTGCAAGCTTTGTAGTTAGATTAAGAGTAAGAAACTGATTCGCTGTTTTAATCAAATTAACGAGAAATCTTAAGCAATCACATCAACACCGCAGCGTGAGCAACTTAGAGTTTAAGTAAGTGTACAAAATGCTCGAAGCACTCTTTCACACAAAACGATGGCTGCTGTGCGCACACATGTGTAAGAGTAACAAAGTAAAATGAAAAAAGAAAAAGCGCTAAAATTGTAAAATTCACTTAACATATGAATTAAGTGAAACATAGTAAAACGGTACAATTTTAAAACTCATACAACTTTTATTAGCAGCTTTATTTAATTTTTAGAAGAAAGAAACAAAAAAAAAAAAAAAAAAAGAAAGCAGAGTAAAAAAACACGCAAAAGCCCTTCAACAAACAAACACGTCCGCACACACATCCATTATACTACTCAACAGGAGGGAAAGACTTTTTTTTTCTCTTTTTCTTTTTGTTGTTGTTGTACAACCAAAGCAAAAATACAGTTGGGATGTCTTTTGGTAGAAAAGTTGCCTCAAGCATTTTAAGAAGTATATATATATATGAACATATTCTGCCAGAACTGATAAGAAGCTTTGTGAAAAAGTTTTTTTTTTTCCCCATTTTTAAGCGTTTAGGAATATGTGGGTTGATGTTGATACCGTATGGTAAGAACTTAATTTCTTTTTAAAATTTTTCTTCTTCTTTTTTTTTTTTTTACTTAATGTGTTTAATTTGCAATGCATTTTTAGTGCTTGCTTGTTAAATCTGCTTAATGCGTTTTCTACTTACAGAAATCAGAAGAAAAAAAACTCTCCGAAAAGAATTTAAGAATTTAAAATATTTGGTTCTGAATTTTCTAGTCTGCGACATTGACATTTCAAGTTATAGAATTTCCAATGCGATGCTTTTGTGTCTATATGTGGAAAGATGATAATATTGGCATTGTCGCACTCACACGACTATGTTATTTTCATCCCTTAGGTGTAATTAACTTTTGGCAAATTTTCGCCAAAACTCTCTAGAAATACTTAACAATTCTGAGTTGAAAGCAAGCAAAGATACAAATATAACTAAGTCTAATAAGTCAGTCGCTAGCAAAATAAATTCAATTTTGTTCATTTTTCTTGCGGCTGCTTATTTCTTTTATACGGATTTTATTCACTTATTTATTTAATCCACTCATGAGTTGTTTCAAAGTCCCATTTATTCAATGAACACTTTACTCTTCGCATACTTAGAGTAAATAACACATCAGCAAATGAATGTGTTCAGCTTACATAGCCTTTAGCGGCGAGCACATGTCAAGCATCGTAAAACAAGTCCAAATTAGCCGAGAATAAAACAAAAAAAAGTATTTAACTTATGTTGAATCCTTTAGCGCTCACCTCGTAGACGTATGACTAAGAATTCAAGCTCAGCAAGCGTTCTTCTACTATAAGCTTTTGGTTTCTTTTTATGTTTTTTTGCTTAAAAGATATTTTAAAGCTTCTAGAATATGAGGGAAAAGTTTGTTATCTTAACCAGTTAACTGTGTCGACCTCTTCCAGCCATACACTCATCAAACACGGAATATGAAATGACTTGACAGAACGACAAAAATATTAGCCGACAAGCATGGATAGACAGATCGTCATATACAGTTAACTGGGTATAGAAACTTTTCATGGAAATTTCGGGCTTTTTCTTCAAACCGCTGCCGGTCCAAAAAGGGGTACGTTTGTCAGTTGAGTCTGCGTTGGGCACTTGCAGTCTAATGTCTTGATTTCTGCATTTTTTTTCTGGTTTTTGTAAATGTCTTTAGAAAGTATTTACATTCATTTCATAGCATCCTCTGGTCACGTAAAAAAGAGAGAATTATGAAAACAGAACAAAGTCCAAAGTCCGTCTGTATAGCATAGCATAAATATTGACGTGAGAGATGCGACGGTCAGTCTGCTTTGGAGAATGAGGGAAACGACTCGGACTAACGGACAGGATAACAATACTGACAGGCCATAGAACTATTATGTGATGTCACGCCGTTAGTGATCTCGATAGGTTTAAATTATTTGTTATTTTTTTTTATAAGTATAGCTGAACTTGCCAGGCGGAACAAAGTGTAGCCCAGCTTTACATATAAAATATTACAATGTGTAGCACACCTTTCAAAACTTCAAAAGCGTTTTTCTCGAAATTAGATTTTTGATTCAATTTCAAAAATTTTAATTCTTTTCAGTCGAACAATTTACAGAATCTTCAAAATAACATTCGCAAGGGAAGACACTTTCCTCAATGAATGCCATTTTCAAGTAAAAAGGTGAGCAGAATACATGCAAGCGCCTACCAAATAAATAAGAAGAAGAAAATATATTTTGTATCCCAGTGCCGTCTGAATGTCGATGAGCAGTTAAATGGCCGAAGGATATCTATAAAGTGTCTTGAACGAAACTTGGTTTGCGGACCAAGCCTATAACGGTCTCTTCATAGACTGCTTTACACATTTCCCCGCTTGATATTGCTAACTATTATTGAAAGTATTAACAACATGTGAAATGCTATTTATGTGCAAGACAGCCGCATGTTCTAAGGGTTTTAAATGAATTAAAATTCGTCACTTTGCTAAACGGGCACTTCGAGACTAAACTTTCCATTACAAACTTTAAATTTGAACAGTAATTTTGTTTAAGGTACCACGCAACAGTGTAACGCATAAGATTTACTGAACCGTTAACAACCATGTCGTTTTTATATTGCAGAATAAATCACTCAAAGTACTCAAATTTCCTTAAAAAAAAAAATAGTTTTCCGTTTTTTTTTTTTTTTTTATAGGATTGAGTTGAAAATACTTTTCACCTATCGAATGTAATTGATTGTCAATTTCAATATCGCGACCATATATATTTATATATATATACATGTTTAGCTTTTTCAATGCGAATTGTTCGGACAAAATATTTGATTAAATAATAAATCTGGAGGCATTGATGTGATTAAACTTTCATTGCATGCATGTATGTGAAAAACTTTAAGTTAAATTAATATTGGTTTAGCTTTCGTTTTCAGTCAGTATTAGTTATTTATAGTACTGTCAGTATTGTATATTTATCATTCCGTTTGTTTAGTGAAATTTCCAGATCTTTGCTACTCTGTTTCTGTTACACTCAGTTTTTGGTCTTCCTTTTTTCTTTTGAAATTCGTCTAAATTAAGAGGATTTTGTGTATCTTTTCTTTCATCAAATACCACAGATCAGTTTTAATAGTAGAACTGATCTGCCAACAAATTGGAAATAAACAAAAAACATTCGCCTTAAACTGAACAATGGTTTTTTCGCTCTTTTCTTTTTTTTTTTTTTTTTTTTTTTTGTTATTCTTCATACTCTGGCGATTAATGGGCATTGCGTATGAAACAGTTTCAAATGTTTTGCCAGAGAAAACCTAAATAAAAAATCCACAAAAAAAAAAGTAAACGGAAAAACAAAACGAATAGATTTATGGTTACTGTCGACTGGATTTATAAATGAAATGACATCAATTTTGTCAAGAGTTTGGCAACTGGTTTAGATTGGTTTCAGCTTCGTGTCCATATATGTTTGACCATATATATGGATATCTGTAATTCGTACACAAAATGTAGCGTTAAAAAGGAAATTGGTTTTTTGGATCAAGACGAATTCTAGATCATCGTCATCATCATATCGTCTGCAAAACTTTTGCATAATATTTTCTAAGAAATAGTTCAAAACTGCTACTATACGCCCAAGGAGGAGTGTAACTCGCAAAAGAATAGGTTAAAATTCGAAGAAAATATGCAGTTATTTCTAGTTGTTGACGTAAGCGGGGATGTCATTCTTCACTCTCTCTTGTTTTTCAAAAAATTCAACTTTCGGGATGCGAATTACGATTGATTTGCTTTCAAGCAAGTTCTTAAATTCATCTTATCCTTGCTCTAAAGGGACCAATAAAGCATGAATAGCTCTAAGCAAACTTAAAATGTGATGCTGATCTATAGATGCATTACAGACAATATGACAAAAAACTTATAGCCAAACTCTGTCCTCTCTAGGCATAAAAACGTAGAATGCAATATCCGATAAATCAGATAAATTGCTTTAAGAGTAATTGGATTTAATTGACCGTTTGATAAGAAAATTGGGAGATTTTTTGGTAAAAAGAGATTTTTTTTTTTGCTTAAAAGACTTCAACAATAATACTGTATTGCATTTAGTTTTATTGATACAATCATAATATTGACTTACCATTAATTCTTATTCTAACTTTAACTTTAATTTAATTTGAACTAAAATATAAATAAATAATTTTAACATTTTATGCTTATTGTTATTATAATTAACTTAGCCAGAGATAGAATTTCCAAAACAAAAGTCTTGATAGCCTCAGATGCTAGTGCTTTAAGACTTTATTCCTTGAATTTATTTCCTCGGCTAAATTAATTATAATAATAACATGATAGCACGTACAAAACTTTATGTTTATATAATTAATTCTTAGGCTTTTATTGACGACTATGTCACACTTTAAATTTGAAGTTAAATTGATAGTCGAGATCCTTTGCCCAGTCTGTCGGTCACTCAGGCGGATAAATTTTATGCTTAAGTTCAACACTTATTAGAATATGATTTTAGACAGATAAGAAAGCTATCGGTTTCGGTAAGTGAAGAGTAAATAGTTCACCCATGAGCGCTATAGTGCTTTAAAAATATATTTAAGTAATGCAAATCGCGATGCTCATCACCC
The DNA here is from genome assembly GCA_001077435.1 of Glossina morsitans morsitans. Classification (NCBI taxonomy): domain Eukaryota; kingdom Metazoa; phylum Arthropoda; class Insecta; order Diptera; family Glossinidae; genus Glossina; species Glossina morsitans. The sequence goes on along the minus strand of CCAG010017031.1, from coordinate 592 downwards.
ACTTTGATTAAATTTTACATATGTTCTGGCGTTCAATCAGCCCATGCTTTTGTAAGCTGATAATCAAATTGTGACATATGTCATTATGTTTCATGTCATAGATAACGGCTTCGGACTAAGTTTTGTAAAGCATACGCTACGTTTCCCATTTATGCATATTTTGTCAATGCCCATCAATTGAATAAAAGCTTTACTCTATCGAAAAAAAAAGAATTTTCATTACTCATACGACACAAGTGAAAAACACGTTTCATTAAGAGAATTTTCATTAATCACTCATTGCCTCGTTCACTTATTCATCTCTTGTTAAGCGCTTTTTATTACGCTCTCTCGCGACTTTAAGTGTCAACTTACTCTGTAAGAAGACAAAGAATTTTATCTCTGCAACAAATTTTGCATCATTATAATTGTAATTTATTTAGCCCAGAAGAGAGATAAATTCTTAAAGTGAAACTAAAATGAACACTGGCAACTAAGATTTAACCTGTCATCCGTGTTTGACGAGTATATACCTCATCATACGGGTATTCGCCCTTGTCGGATTTCCTCATAAAATTTTATCATTATGAATGTAACTGGCGATAATAATGTA